>CM061042.1:38912517-38970506 GCA_030762985.1 Adelphocoris suturalis | reverse complement strand
GGAACACTATGTATCGCTTGGCATATTGACCTTGCCTTCTATTTTTATCCTGCAGTGCCTACTACATGTAAAAAATAAAAAATAAAAATAAAAACTTACAAAACTTTAGCAAAAATTTCGATGCCATTAACATTTTAGCAGAAGAAAACAGTTGAATTTGAAAATTATCGAGCGATCACAATTGCGTGGGCAATAATGATGTGTTTTTCGAAAAAGGTATTTCTGAACTTATTTTGTGATATTTGTCAGTAACGCTTACAACCGAATCCGAGTGGGAAATTGAATTTCCAGCGCTTGATTAATGGAAATTGAAAATTGTGTACGTCAGAAACATTCCGTGTAAATTAGCTTTCGTGAGAATAAATAAGTAATGCCGTATAGTAATTCGCGCTTATTGATATTGATCTGCGAATCATTTCCGTGAATCAGTGCGTGAAGCATAATTCCGCTTAAGATACTTATGTTTAACACTTACTGTAATTTTCATAATTGACGATACATTGTTAGGCATTTGTTAATACCAATAGTAAAATAAACCTTTTCCCCTTCGTTTAAACAATTCGGAGAAGATCGGATAAGCCAACGTATTGTATCTGATTCGACCAAGTGCATCTTATTGCACTGATGTGTTGGCATCCTCCGTTTCTGTTGCACAGAAGCGATAGGCATCCGCGGTTTGTTTCCCAATTTTCCTCCATCGGTATCGAATTGAGCTAAGGCCAGTTAATAGGCCTACGATTTCATTGACGTCTTTTTGGACTACCTCTAAGCTATGTTTCGTTATAATAGGGACGCCTATTGGAATTGATCGGGGGGGGGGGGGGGGCAGCCCAAGCATGAGAAGAAAATAAACCGCATTCAAATCGGCTTCAGACCATTCACCGACCGAATCCGTGAAAAAAATCATAGTTGTATGTCTGTCTGTGTGTGTGTTTGTGTGTGTGTGTATGAGTATATATGTATATATACTATATTATATATATATATATATATATATATTATATATATATGGATTGGTATAAGAGTAACCTAACAGGAGGGTTATCTTCATGCTTTCTACTCTTCTATTTGACAAAGGCAAAAGCCGAAATATAATAACTGTGAGTTTCCTTGTAATTTATCTATATATATGTTCTATTTTTCTCCGCAAATCTGAGCCAAAGTATATATATATATATATATATATATATATCCTGTGTATTTGTTATTGTTTACGTTGATAAGTTAGAAAACCCGGTTGCTAATTAGGAGTTCAGTTTGTGATTTTGTTCTGTGATTGATGGTAATACAAAAAGAGTTTTTCTTAATAAAATTAAATTCCCAACTTGGACTTGTGTTCATCAGTGTTCCTAACAAAATGTATATATATATATATATATATATATATATATATATATATATATATATATATATATCGCATCATTGAAGCCACAGCTTTGGGTAGAACCATAACTTCAATTGATGCCCAGCCATGTGGGTGTGCAAAGTCAGCTGATGCTCTTTATGGACAGCCAATGAATACAGCTCTTTTGATATGATGCCAGTGTGCATTGAGGATCTCATGTACATGCAACATTGAGCCAATTCCACTGACACGAGCAGTGATAGGGTGAGCTCAGTGGTTCTTCAGGAACTGTGTTCTGCTGGCCCAGTCGTGACCCAAATTCAGAAGAGATAATATTAGTCAAACATTGGCCACTGTGGACACTGGCCATTCTCGCCCTACACATGGACACCTGCTTAGTTCAGTAGTTAGTGATGTGTGCATGAGATGTGGATGTGACTTCTCCAGCCGCACTTCCTGGAGGATCGCCCAGCCCCATGAACCTCTGGGCCCAGCTGGACCCCTCAATGTGCTGCCCCAACAAAGTACAGTTCCTACAGTTGCACTCAAGAGCTGTTACAGCCCATCACGCCGGGGTCTCCTCTGAACTATCCCTAGTCTGTGATATATTAATATAAACCTGGTCATAGCTTTGTTTCACATAAATGTATAATAGTAGATAATATAACCAGTATATAGGTATAACATTATATTGTTAAAAGATGGTTTAAGCTTCTTTTTTTTTTTTTTTTTTTTTTTTTTTTATCTTCATTTTCGGCGTATTTGTATCCATTGACGGGGTTACGCTGTGATTATCGCTGTATTCCTTATGGAGAATGGCAACATCTTATAATGTGAGCTATTATTGCCCCTCACCTGCCAGTGGAGTCCATGATCGAATCCTCTCCATCATCATGGTTCCCCTTACCATTTGTGCAATGCCCCATGCAGTGATCTCTTTGACAAGTACAACTCAGCCAATCACAGAGGCTCTTGCTAGCTGCTGCGACAGAATGTATGAATATGTACGAAGAATGTGTTAGGGAATTAAGTATGATGTCTAACTTACTGGAACATTCCTCAATCAAATGATTCTTTAATGGTATGAAAAATATGCCAGAATGACATATTTTGGATGGAATCCAACTTAGCTCGAAATCTGTACTTATAAACTAAATCGTATCGAATATAACTATGAGAACAAATACACTGATTTCTAGGGATTGGTTTAGATGGGATTTGTCTTCGAATGGGTGACGAAATATGCAAGACATTTATGTGGAAACATGGCCGACATGGTAATGGTAAAGTAATTGAGCTGATGTTTTTCTGCAGTTTACAGAAAACTCCTGCACGTTCAAAAACTTCATTTCCTTCCATCTTAAAATACATCAGATAATAATTTGTAATATTTTTCATCATGCTGTTTTATATCACATTTCATGTTTACATCCGGCTATAAGCAGGACATGTTTTAACAGGAAAATTGAGTATTCCTCAAATATTGATGGAAATTACAGCTGCAAGTTTCACAGAAAAAATCCATATTGACAACGACATCTGACTATTGGACCTCATATGTTTCTCAGAAACTGTAAAATTTCATGTAAATCGTAAAGTATGGCACAAAAACATAGCTTAGGTTATTGATAGCTAAGTATTCATTTTATTGTGACTTTATTTCTAGGCATTACAATCGAAGGAATGATTACTGCGATACTGAATACAAAAATATACTCCCAACGTCTCTTGCTTCAAATTGAAATCCTCTTCAATTGTGAACACGAAAAAAATTAATTCCCTACAACCGAAAATGGGAGTTTGAGAAAATACGTTTTCCTTTTATCAACAAGAATAAAGAGCAAGAGGTGGAAACAAATAAAATTAATATTTGCGGGGTGAGAATGAAAAATAAGGATAAGGAGAGGAACAAATGGAATCAGTTCTCCAGGGGAAGTTGGGATATTATACAGTATTTTTCCTTATAACCTTCCTGAGCATAAAGGAGGAATACTCGAGGGGACACGATACTTTCTCGGTGTTTGACTTTTTTTTCACTTTTCCTAGACTTTTTCGCTTTTATCGTAAAGTTTCGTTTCGTTAAGCGTTGTTGCATATTCAATTGCGGAACGTTGTTTAAGGAGAGAATTATGCAGTTTAGTACGAGCAGGTACGAGTATGTTCTAGAAATCAACATAGAGCAGTAATACATAATGTACACGTTGTAGTAATTCTGGATGTAGGTAGGTACGTCAGTTGTTGCTGAGCATTTAACAATACATATACCCAAAATGTTCGTTTCCCATTAATACAAATATCAAGTATGATTAAACTACAAGGTGAAACCTCACGTAGTAGTTTATTACTAAAGATTATAATAAAATAAATTACTAAGTAATAACCTAATCAAGTGTTTTCGTGCCATTCATTACGTTAAGACTCGCAATATTAGAGTTTCTTGAAATGTCCTGGAGCATTTGGCAATGAAAACGTAAATAGTACATAATAATACACTCTGGTAAGCACAAGTTTCTTAGTGTTTTAGTTCATAGTCGTAAAACTTTGTCCGAATAGTATCTATTCTGCAAAAGACAATATAAATTTAGTGATTTTCGGTCGTTTTCCTCTAGTTTTACTGATTTTATTAGCGCATTTTTAGAACATTTGAGAAATTTACTGTGCTCAAAAAATATTGGCAAACGATCTTATTCTTTCTTTTGGTATGCTTGATTTTCTTCAATAAATTTTTGAAAATGGAATAAACAAAAAAATATTACCAAAAATCGTAAAATCTTGATTTTCATAGCAGAATATTTCTTGAAAAAAGAGTGTCAAGTATGAACTAAAACATTCAGAAATGTATTCACAAAATTATGACGAATTTCATCAAAATGTGCAAATTTAAATTAAGTTGCAAACATTTCCTACTATGAATAAATAAATGTATTCGTTCTCTACTACATAAGTGGATATTTTGAGAATTTTAAGAAGCAATAAGGTTCTCTGAGCATAATTTGTTATTCTAGTTACCGAACAGGTAATGGAGCATCAAAGAATCGTTGCTCCGATCGCTCAAAAGTACGAGTAGTCGTTGCATCTAAAAGCATTACTGTTGGATTTATTTCAATTGCCAAAATAAGAAAGCGGAAGCTGGCAGATAGCAAATTGCGACAAAATAGAAAGTAGAATGACGTTTGTAAAATTTTATTGTGTATACTTCTGTTTTCAATTTAGTCAACATTTGTAGAAAATTAAGCTACTGCAATGGCTCCAAAAATTGTGTGCGCGCGTGTGTGTGTGTGCATGTGTGCGTGTGTGTATGTGTCATTCCAGACCATAACTCTCCTTAGGATTGAATTGAAAAATCCGTTCTTTCACAAAACATCAAGCAATCCAGAAGAAAGGATGAGCTCGTTGTAGCGTCATATTACTCAAAAAAAATAAAATAATAATAATCAACAAAGAGCTAGAATATTCAAAAAATGTATTCTAAAAATTATGCTGAAAAGTTTATTTAAATGAGTGCTAAACAAATTGATGAAATCGCACATAATGCTAGAAATCCAAGATCTCTGCATGAAAAGCAAATTATAACTTAGAATACTTTTTTGCCGTAAAATTGATAGAACAATATAATTGCATTCAAAGTGCTCAAATTTCAAAAAGATTCAAGATGAATTTAGATTTACGAAAATACGCTCAATACTGCTGCATGTTTGCATTCGTTATTTTGTGGTAATTGCCTAACCAAGCGGAGGCTTAACAACCTCGGCACGTGAAATTGTTTTTCGGATAATTCCTCGAGCTCTTTCCTGCGTTTTTATACGGGGAAATGGTGAAAACTGACACCTCTCGACTCGATTGCCCTGTTTACAACGGCATATTTTCCGTTCCACAAAACGAACGGGGTAACCCACGCTCGTATTACGTGGGTAGTGAGATAATTGGATTATCATATTCAATAAATAGCAACACTAGCTCTACTCCACTACCAAGTAGAGTGGGATGGCCAGCAATGAGGATTTCCCATCGGTCTGCAAAAAATTGCGGTCTCAATTTTCAAATGAGAATTCGGTCCATCCTGAGAATTTCGACACTATCTGCAGTTGGAAAAAAAACACCATAATTTTGTGAAAATGTATTCAATGAAACCGTTTCAGGCCATCTAAGAACGAATCTGAGAAAGGAACGCTTGCATACGAGTCTGCAACACATTGGGACATTTTATGTCTTTAGTTGTAGACTCCCATGTGTTGCAGACTCGTATGCAAGCTCTAAGAGCCACTCAGCTGATCCGGACCCTGGGCATCGTCAAGTAAATGTCCTAAAGAGACTACATACGAAATTACAGCTTCCTAGAGTGTAAAGTATAGAAATTACCTATTAAAATTATTTAACCACCGCTTCACAAATCAAACCGTTCTTGCAATATTCGGATCACCTGCTATGAATCAAATCATCGAAACACCAGCTCAATAAAATCATAAGAAATTAACAAGCGGTTGCAATCATGTTCACAATATCAATAATTGAGAATGATCACCTGTGTGTAAACAATTATTCATATAACCATGCTCATTACTCAGCTTGTTGGCCACGCACTTCGCAGTAGTTAACATAATATGGTTGGATAAATCGAGAGCTTTCGAACGAATGGTCAACGAATTTTGTGGGATGAAAAACGACGAAGTACTATTTCCCTAGCAACGACTCGGTTGTAAGCGGAAATCATCAGAATATTTTCATGAGAAATTTTCGTCATTCAATTTCCGTGACGTTTTTTTAGTTCATGTGCCATAGCAAAAACATAAAACAAAAATAAACTCCAAAAAATCATTCATAGTCTTAAAATTTGCTTATATGCCAGAATTAATGTCTTTTTGCACTATTTCACGCAAAAGTGCTGAAATTTAAAAACAATTGTACAAAAATATGAGACGGAAAACAACATAAATTACGAATTTTCGCTCATGCGATCATGCTGGAACTTTCCTTAATCATCCCACTGACCAGGCGACTTGCATCACGTTTTAAGGAAACTTTCAAATTGAATCACCCGCAGCTAGTATGTGGTTAATTAAAATGACAACAATTTGATTAACAGCTAATTTTGGTTATTAACCCTAACCAGATAATTATCTCAGTCATTAAGGTTTGAGTTGGCAGCCATGATTTAGAGATCAAGGAAACGTCTGTCATCCGAACGTCAACCCTGACAACCGACGCAAGACGTATTTCTTCCAGACGCGACTGTCTCCCGACTCGTTTGCATACGAACTGCCCTCTGATGGATGGGGGAAACTTTCTTAAACTCGACCCATAAAACAGGATTACCGCACTTGACCATCTCTACTGAATGCACTTGACCATTAAGCCGTCTGACGTGGAGGTTTAATCGCTCCAGGTTATCTTCAGTCTAAGGGGGTAGGCCATGTTACGGGACTGCCCTCCGCCATAATTCTTGTCGGCGAACTCACCTCGCTTCTCGCGGAGATAGTTGCCCCATTGTTGCATGTTCGATGAATCAAGCTTTCTGCTGTTTTGCTCTATCTGTGCGTTTGCCGGAGTGCATCGTTTGAGACTGCTCACGATAAAATCGACTCAATTACTTCCCGTTCTGTGAATGAAGGGTGAAGTGCTCGAATAACTTTCTAGATTTCTAAATAACACTTTTGGGAGACACAAATTTATAATCAAAAGAAGTGTATCAGATAATCCCCTTACAACAAACTAATGCAACGCATTAGCACATTTTCTTGTAAAAAAGGAAAAATTATCTATTGTGTTCACTTTTTCCGTTGTTGTATGTATGTATGTAGGTATGTATGTCTTCTTAAAATCGCTTTAAATGCCTCTTCCAGACGTCCGATTTTGATGAAACTTGGTATGGATGTAATCTGTAACGTGGCACGGTTAAAGGCTGCTGACGCATGAGAGGTCATTGAGAAAGCTATTTTGTCTCCTAGTCGACGCTGGAAGCTTAAATTTGAAAGGGAGGCTGAATAGAATAGAATAGAATAATCTTTATTGCACTTAGGACAATCAGTCCCTCATAGCGTACAGAGAACGATATGGGTTATAATAAAATTCATCAACATAAAGTAACTGTATCATATTATGTGTAGATACAACAGTAAAACAAAGTATATAAACAGGCGATTTAATAATAAAATCTCACCATACTAAAAGCAGGTGATAAAAACGAGTGTAATTTATTATTTTTTTGAAAAATAAAACGAAACAAATTAATGAAAAATAAAGAGGGGTAAAAAAAACTTAAGTAAAAAGGAATCTGGTTTGACGAAAAGCTTCATATTACGTTTTCATGTATTTGAGAACTGCGCTCCTGAATCGGCCGAGAAGAGAGATGGATCTAATCTTCCATAGCCTCACGCCCACGACCGAAAATGATTGGCCAAAAGACTCACTGGCATATGTTGGTATCCGGAGTGCACACGATCTTTAGGACAATGCCCGGGTAAAAAGCTCTCGTAGTAGACGGGGGATAAATCATGCATAATTTTAAAAATTAGGGAAATCTGATGAAATTTAAAATAGTCAAATAGGTCAAGACCCACTAGATTGGTCTTAAAAGGTGTTATGTGGTCACATTTGTTGAGGCTGAAGGTATACCTGATGCAGGAATTGTAGGCAACTTCCAAGCGTCTGGAGCAGGCACTATCCATGGAGGTGGTATATACTGAATCGCAGTAGGTAATGAAAGGCATAATGAGTGAAAAAATTAGATTTATTTTTTAGCTGAAGGGAGAATGCTGAAAACGACTGAGTGATCACTGATCAGCTGAGTGAGCTCCAAAGCCATTTCGTCTACTATTCAACGCAGGAAATCTATTTCAAGCGGTTCTGTCTGTCTGTCTGTGTTATATCCTTCTCACCCCCAAAACTGTACCAAGTTTCACTCCGATTCCATTGAAATTTTCAGGGAAAGTGCGGTTAGCACATAGATGGTCCCTTATAATTTTCAATGCCTTCGAATCAACAATAGCTTGTCCGCATGACCAAACGTGAATTTCTCATAACGTCGATTTTTCATCATATGTTGGTCTGGTTTTGTTCAAACTCGGTAGGTAATCGGGTATATGTATGTTCTAGTAAAATACCCTTGAAATTATTTCGCAATAGGTAGAGTAATAAATAACGATTGCGCATGCGCGAAACTATCTTTGATTTGCACAAGCAAAATTCCGAGTCTAATGGAACGATTTTGACTGCTTTTGATTCTAGACTTTCATTGCCGCCACATAAATTGCAGTCTGCGCGCTTGCGCAAACGTTAGTTTATTATATCATCGATTCTGTCAGTCTGATTGATGTGCTGTGCTTTTCGTACCACGTTTTTAAAACGTTCTTCAGTAATCTGTTACTCGTTCCAGAACAAATCTTTGCGGTCAAAAATTCCAGCACGTGTTCATTGTTTGTTAAAAGTAATCATGCGTCAGAATATTCCACGTTGTCCTTTTATGGATGCGTGTTCTATAAATTCCTACTGCCAGAGAAATGAATGCATCTCGTTAGATCCAGACGTGCAATTACTGAGTAGCCGCATACATTCTCCAAAGACAACGAGATGCATGACAGCATACGTGCCAATAAGTCAACAAATCCCATAGCTCATTCTTCGAGTGTTTCCTTTATCGGTAGGAACAAAAGTTTAAAAAAAAATGTATATGATTTGCATTTAACCTTGGAACTGCCATAGGCGGAGCGTGGGATCGGTATGGGTTGGAAGTGGAGTTGGGAAATGTACCAGTTCTATTTATATGAGTGTCTCAGTGAAGCGAAACGACGGATAAAATGAGGTTTAGCGCTCCATGACGGAGATGGCGAAATGTGGGAAAGACATAACGATCCAAGTTCGTGAATCAAAAGTAGAGAGATAGCGAGAAAAAACTAATAAACATTTCGTTTGGGTGATAAAAAACGCTGCAAATTATTACACAACGGTTTATTATTTCTGTGACAGAAAGCTCTTCTACGCAGAACACTTGTCAGTAATTATTAAACGAAGTTTAGTGTTCTGAATATGACTGCATAGATGTACGAACTAAATCACTCGCGACGAAGTTGTCGAAACCCATTTCAAAACGGAAGTTGATGAAAAACTTTGTCTATTTCCACGAAGAAAAAAGAGTTACAATATTAAATCAATTTCGACGGTTAGGCCATCATCATTAACAAACAATAACTGAATACACAGTAGAAAGGACACAGCTTTTATAGTCATAGGTGAAGGGAGATTGAATCCCATTGGTCAAGAGAAAGGGAAGGGGCAGGAGGTAAAACCAACTAAGTGCCAGCAAAGTGAAGTGGGATTATAGCTAATCAGATGAAGTGAAAGGAGAGGAAGAATTACTGGTTTCAGCAGTTTGAACGGATAATTCCAAGCTTTATAGAAATGGATAAAACAACGATATTCAGACTCAAACTAAGCCTATACACTTAGGGAAAATACCCTGATATTTTGTCGTTTTATCACATATTCTCCAAAAACTGATTATTCACAAGTCACATGAATAGGAATCTACGTTAATAGAAATGGGACGAGACCCCCACACGACCCTATGCGGAAAAAACTCGAAAATTTTCATTTTTTGACCCATTTTTCACCTATAAAAACTCGTGGAGTTAGAAACTAGATGTAAAATCGTGTATAGCTAAGAAATATAGCAAAATAGTTCCAGAGAGGAGCGATATTACCCGGAACAAAAAAATACCGGCTCGAAACGTTATTTTGTGGAACATTAACATTTCGTTCTTTTCCGGAACAGTCTGAAGGGAGGGATCGGAACGATATTTCGAGCCCTGTTTCAGACCCCGTACAACAAGGAGTGATCAGAACAAAGAGTGCAAAATGGTTGTGACGTTGTGGTCACTCATTTTGGGCGCATTTCAACATAAATCAGATAGATAAATCATATTACCATCGTTTCTCGCATCAGGGCTAACACAGCCTATGCCGGGATGGACAAAGCGAGTACCTGCGTACAATGGCGCTTCGAAGTCGTGAATGGACAAACGGACCATCAGTCAAGAATTCTTTTTCTTTAGAGGAACCTTCTTTCTTGCATTGAAACCGAATGAATGAGCCTTCATCCCGAATCCATTCATCAACAAGTTGCTCAATGCTGAGTTAATTTCCAACGACCCCCCACAAAATTCGTTCGCAATTCCAATTACAGTTTGGACGGTTGCAATTATGCAATTATTCAATTCGTTAAAACTCTGGTAGAATTTGAACTGATCAAGTGAAACTTACAACATTGCTGTGGCGGACCTGGAATTTTGCTAGAAATCAGGTACTATCTGTCACTTGGAAATGCCATCAAATACTCGCTTACAACTGTACTACGAACGTATTATTATTATTTGAACAATACGACAACTTGGTTGACTTGTTCGCTCGGAAATCTATCCATAATATGAGAGACTATTTACAGCCTAACCCGCACTTTCCCTGAGAATGTTATCAAAATTGGATGAAAACGAAGGAAATTATGGTTGTTACAAGGGTTTCACGTTCGCGCAAGTGTAGCCGCTAGTAATTTATTAATTTTATTTATTTATTATTATGAACAGCTCACGCCAATTATAGAAATTATTTGTTGCACAACGAACAGAAAACTCTTCTAATCGAAATAAACAGATACTTCGAAAATAAATACAAACAATTTTAAAGTTTTAAAGTTTACTATTATATCATGACCACGGACTCACTGAGAAGAAGAAGAAGGTCACTGTTGATAGTAAGTAATTAAGTTGCTGCTGAGGCAAGAAAATCTGCTAGAGAAAAAATTGAAATCTACTGCCTGGAGGAAAGCATTGACCTCACGTGGTAAGCGACTCATAGGGATTTGATATGCATTTGATAGTTGAAGGCAGCAAATGGAGCGTAGAACCAAATGGTTGAACTGGTGGTAGTTCGGAACATTTATGTTGACACGTGATAGGAGATAAGGGCATTGAAGGCTGTCATTTACCAGTTTGTGGTAGAGAGCAACATCCGCATCGAAACGGCGCTCCTCCAACTTTGGCAAATTATCGGTAGATGCAAGAGTTGAAATTTCATGGTGGCCGGCTGGCAGTCGAAGCTTGTAGCAGAGCTTCTGAGGAATTGCCGCTGCACTCTCTCTACTAATGATATAATCAAGTTGAAAATGATGTGGAATGATCAAATCGCTTCTCCTGTCCACCATATTTGAGCGCAAAATGACTAGAGCGTGAGAAAATAAGGCTTGATTGAATTCACGTTTGCACAGAGTGAATTATTGATTTTGGTACAGTGAACCTCGAAAGCGGAAGAAAACTGGAAATTACGCTTGTTACAAGGATTTACGGACAAAGGTACGAGTAGATACACACACATAGACAGACAGACACGGAAAGGAAATTGTTCAGAATGGGCTAAAACGTTAAATTCGAGTGGACATTTTGATTATGGAGAGAAAAACTTTTAACTCTCGAGTACTGAGGTGGGTAATTTTAATGGCACGATTTGCCTATGAGCGCAAGTATTTTTGAGATAAATGTGTGGCCATTAGTCATTTGGACGTCCGGTACTCGAGGCTCAGAAATTGATTGGGCGATATCACTGCTAATAGCTAATTCGCATCTCGTGGGAGGGATGATGCAAATCCGTGGTCATCGGGTCCTTGGATGCCTTAGCCATGACAAAACCGTAAGAACGCCAACCTTTAGCGTGGGCGGAGACCGTTGGAAAGATGACATTCGCCAGTAGCGATTCCCCCGAGTATAAGCAATGACTCCAACGATGATCTCAATCTTCTGAAAGGAATTCACGAGTAAACACTCGATTATACCAGTCATAAGCGATAGCCGATCGTTTTCAGAATGCTAAAGCGCCCGGACGTGAGGAGGGAATAATTGAATGGATTGTTGAGACTGAGTCGGGAATCATAATGTAGATTTACAAGAAGGTAAAAAGGTATATCTAACCTTTATCAATGATCAAAACGAGATATAAACACCGTTCTCATCAAGAAAGTCGTGAACTCGTAGAATATGCTCTTTTCAATTTGCAGGAATACCTTGGACCAGCAGCATAATGATAAAGCCATAAATTGCAGCACGAATAACTCATTATCAATTAATGCAGTTCAGGTTGAAATCTACGTATGAAACTACCTATATTTTGCCTGACAGTCCGTACAAACGAATGTACACGTACACATTGTACTTGTCTAAAAATTGGCTCGGTCGATACGTTAAAATACTTGGGCATTCAAATAGATTCAGACGCTATTTGGAGAAATGAAATCGCTCCCACTCAACAAATTATTCATCATGTCAGCTGATTAATTTTCTTCTTCAAAATCCGTTTTGAGGCATTGAGGCCTGAAGCGATTCCTGGATTACAAATTTTTTTTATTGTATATATATATATATATATATATATATATATATATATATATATATATGTGTCATTCCAGACGATAACTCTGCTTAGGATTGAGATAAAAAATCCGTTCTTGCGCCTAAACATCAAGCTTTCCAAACGAAAGGACAAGTTTGTTGGTCAGCACTTTTTGAGTACAATAAATTGGTTAAATTTCAGCAATTGTGCTAAAAAATCATTAAAAACGGCTAAATAATGCTATAAATCGCTAAATTAATATTTTTTAAACAGAATTTTAATTAAAAGAAGTTTATCAACGATGAACTAAAACATTAAAAAATTAATGTATAAAATGTGCAGAAAAATGTACCTACTTGAATTTCAATAATATTTGCTAAAAAAAATCGGCGGCCCACGTGCCCCGCATTTCAAACGCCTGATTTAGACGGACTAGTTCATCATGTAAGACAAATCTTTATGTTAGCGGAATTGTGGAACTTTTTTTTCTTTTAGCAAATTTTTACGAATTTTTGAGAAAAATAAGCTATTGCTACGGATCCTTAAGCTCTTTACGTGTCTGTGTGAGTGGTGTGGTGGATGAGTATTTGTCAAAAGTGGTCAAAGTGCTTCAAAATGCGCTGAAATTAAAATGAAAATTACCAAATCTCATGTTCTTAAATGTTAAGTAGTTAAAAAGCCTGTTTCCCCCCGTTATTTTCGTAGGGCCAAGTTCAACGAAACGAAATCGGTAGTAAATGTTGACGTACATTAGATTATGTATTATTAATTAGACAGTTAGATTAGATTTGGAGAGTCCCTTTTAATCTTTTGATGATTGGTATCGTGTACATCAAAAATAATAATAACAAGAAGGGCTTTAGGAATCCGGATGTAAATTGAATACCAGAAGGTACTCGTATTAATAAAATAATAAACTTGCAATAATAAATACTTTGTCGAAAAAGCAAATCTTGTTCCTAAAAGTTTACATCCCTAGTCATGAAGTAATAACTCCGTTTGATCATTGGAGTGTATTAAGTGTCTTAACATTAAACATGATAATATAATTCTGTTAAAATTTCTCTTCTACGTGCCTCCTTACGAATTAAACATTCAAGTTCATATTTTTCGTTTTTTTTTTAGAGGATGAATTTTTTATACAAGATTGGTCTTTAATGAAAAGGAATAAGGCGAAAAATGGAAGAAAACGACCTGGACGTGTAGGTTGACCCAATGACCGAATTTTCATATGAAGCTGATTACGGTGAATGAATTTTAGACAGGTGATATGAAATGAAAAAAGTTTTATTTCGCAATTAAGTAGAAATGTATACACAATGAAAGAATTCAAAACCTACAACAGAAACTATTCCCCTATTTCCCCTACGTGGGCGAATGCCCGTGTTAGGGAGAAGAGTCGCGCTGGCGAGCTATTTATTCGCGAATCAAGAAAGAAATAAATCAAACTTACGGTACCTATAATTCAAGAAATAAATAAGTACAATCAATAAATACACTCAAGAAATAAATACATACAAATTACGCTACCTATTTTTCTAGTAATAAATTAATACAATTTTATTATTATAGGTCAAGATTGTAAATGAAGAAGGATTTCAACAACATAACATAACATGGATTTATTATTTTATAATAGAAATCATTTCGGAATCCCTCAAAACGGATTATGACGAAAAAAAGTTTGATTTTCGAATTTTTGGAGCCATTGTGATAGCTCATTTTCTGCAAAAATAATAGTGAGGGTGAATAATTCGAGAACTAAGTATTGACATTACGCGAAAAATGTTCAATGCCAGAAATAAATGCGGAGACATGGTTGAAAATTTGGATAACATTTTCACAGTCAAATTCTCCATTTAGCAGAGCGGTAGAGAGTAGGTATCTATGCGGCATGTTTTGAATATATTATCCTTAGCATTTTATTCTGGGTAATTTGAATTTTCATGACATTGGAAGTATCGAGTATATAAGTATTCAAAATTAGTGACCACAGCTAGTCACAGCCATCTATTTTGTACTTATTATCTTAATATTTTCCATAGATCTGATCACTCCTTGCTGTACGGGGCTTGAAACAGGTTCCCTCCCTTCAGACTGTTCCGGAAAAGAACAAAATTTGAATGTTCTTCAAAAAAATCTTCAAAAATTTTGAATTTAAAATTTTCCGAGTCATTGCAATAGCTTTATTTTCTACAAAGATTCTTTAAAACTCTGTGTAACGATTTGCAGCGTTTTGTTACTTTATTTAAACTTTAAGCTGCCCAAGAAAACAAAAGTTGAAATAGTGTACTGCTGAAACGGTGGATTCCGTCGTCCGACGTCAGACGACCGGAAAATAACGCGTGCTTCGTTTTTGACAAGTTCGGTCATCTAATTGACGGAAAAGCTGAAAACCATCTGCCGTGAACTCCAATACATACACGTCGTCTTTAAAACAAAGTCGATCCTTCGTTCGAAAGACGTCGGCTCCTGACTTGGTAATTATATTGATTCTCCTCGTCATTTAGCTTCACCTTCCCCCGTCATTCTCTCCAAAACGTCTATTTCCCTCCTGTGAAATATCGACAGAGTCTCGTTAGCGGGAGTTGTTGTACCTGCCAATCTTTACGGCGGACGTCGCGTTCCACCGGGATGAGCCAAAGTCCGAATTAATTCCTCCACCCCCCACATATTTAATTTATAGGTGGAGCGTGAACCGCAAAACGTTTACATTCTGGGAGAGGCGTTTTCTGGGGGAATCGGTTTCGATTTATCGCTTCAAAACCGTCGTTGAAAAAAAGAAAAAACTAACAATCATCGATTTACACTTATTGTCGACTTCAAGTTGTAAATGTCGAGTCATTTCAATAACTCCCCATAATATTGGTATCACCTAGATACAGAACTACAAATAAACGAAAAGTTCCAGTCATGCAGCATGAGCAAATTTTGTTTGAGATTTTTTGTTCTTCCCGTAATTTTCAACCCGTGTACGCAAAAAGAGTGAAATACCAACTGCGCATGTGCGAATTTACGCATCAACGCAGGGAACGGAACTACACGTGTACTGGAAAAAGGCCCACCTACACGTAGGCGGGAAAAATGCTTTCGTTAGAATCCAGTCCTACGTGTAGTCGTCCTAACCTGACGCTTAGGTGACCACAGTTTTAAGAATAGGTGAGGTATTCGTTCTCCCTCTGACTGTCGTCTAATAACATTTCCCTTCCACAATTACCCACCTAGTCGAAAAAAGTAAAAACCTGTGATAAATATAATTGTATTATTAAATAAAATTCCGTTGATTAGTGAACAAAGTACCTACTTCGTCCGATAGCCAGATATCCTGTTCACCTTCTTGGTTGTAAATGCAGTCGTTGATACTTTTCCGATTTTAAACTTGATAATATTATTCGTTCGCATTCGCAAGTACATTTTGTATAACAAAGTTGTATCTACCAACATAAAGATAACAACGAACAGGTTTGTGTTTAAATAATAAGTTTGTATACAAAAGTTGTGGTCAGTTCAATTTCAAATTGAGAAGGTTGGTAGTAGAATCTGTGCTAGGTAAGAGGTGGTAGGTTCTCAAATTCTGAAAATTACCATTTGATAAAGCAGGGAAAGCACTCAAAACGAACTATTCCACGAGGCCTGTTTAAGTAAACTTGATGTAGATAGATGAAAAATTGAATAATTAGGCAAAAAATAAAAAAGATGCCGTAATCGCGGCGCTCCCGGACGGTCACCTATCCAAGTATTAACCTAGCCCGATTTCAGTGATCAGACGAGAACCGATGTTTTCAACGGAATATGCGTTGACAAATATTATTTCATCTAGGTCGAACCTAGTTATTCGCTGCCTGTGAAAATTGCTGATAAAGCAGCGTAAAATGATTTCAAAATTCTTCTACTCGATCTCCAATTCAAGAGAATCGTTGGCTTTGAAATACTGAAGAGACGTTAGCGTGACGGTAGCGTTTGTTTGGTCGTGTATGTTCGTGTAAAAATACGTGTAGAAATACGCGAAGAGCTAGCATCTGCAGCTCCCCTTTCCTACGGGAAGAACAAAAACTCTCTATTAACACAGAATGCAACGTTTTGCAACGATTTCTGATGATTTCCGCTTACAACCAAGTCGTTGCTAGAGAAATGGTACTTCGTCATTTTTCATCCCACGAAATTCGGATATGTTCTATGACAAAAAAGTTACAGTCATGCGGTATGATCTTGTGCGCGAATTTTTGTACATAATATTATTAAATTTATGTTAAATTGATTTGTAATTTGTGCACTTCTAAATAATATCCTGAGTTTTTTCGGCAAAGAAAATGTGAAATTTAAGAATACCACGTTAATTCATTGTTAATTACCTTTTTTGAGTAAAACTCGGCGCTCCGCGCCTCGCCAAAAACTCATTTACATCTAAATAATATCCTGCGGTTCAAAAATATTCGCGTTTTTTCAGCCTTTTTTGCGGTTTTCATTGATTTTTTTTTTTTTTTTTTCAGCAAATTTTGATGAAATTTAAGTACATTTTTCTGCATATCTTTGTTCATAAATTGTTCACTGATCTAATTCATTGTTGATTAACTTTTTTGACTAAAATTCTTGAAAAAAAATATAAATTCAACAGTTTATAGCAGTTTTTAGCTTTTTTTGGCGCATTGCACATTGATTGAAATTTGATCAATTTGATATGCTCAAAAATTGCTGCAATACAAACTCATTCCTATCTCAAGCCTCAACTTTCTCTCAATTCCAAGAAGAGTTATCGTCTGGAATGGCGTATACAGGATGTCCCAAATGTAATCCTCCTAACTTTTTTCTACAATTTTTGTGATATCGAAGCAAAATTTGGAGAGCATTTTTGGGGTGTCAGATACTAAGTTTTAAACAAATGAAAATCAGGACCTATGTTTGGGAAAAATTGCGCTTCTTCTTGGTTCATCAGCTCCAATCCGAGAACCGAATATTTTATAGTTCTGGCTTCACCATCATGTCCAGCACTAATAGTCTTTAAAATGAGGTGCTACTCGGCAAACAGTCGAAACTTTTGTTGGTATTCCAAACTTCCTATTCCAAATTGTATTGGTAGTCCAAAAATTGTTAGTATTTTTTCCTGATTCATTTGTTTAAAACGGTAAAGTATCAGGCTCCCCGAAAACGCTCTCCTAGTTTTCCTTCGATATCTAAAAAATTATTGTAGAAAAAAATTTAAAGGGGGGGGGGGGGGGTTACTTTTGGGATGGCCTTTATATATTTAAAAAAAATTGTGAAACTCTGGATTCATTTCAGAATACCTCAAAATAGATTTCAATGAAGAAAATTTTCGAAATTTTTAATTTAAAAATTTTTGGAGCCATTGCAACAGCTACGAAAATTCACTTTAAAAAACTTGTTCTGAATAATAAACTGCTTCTCAAACCAAGATTTTGAAATTCAAACTCAGAGACGTTCTGTACAAATGATCTACCTTCCCTCTGCTCTCCATTATTTCTCGTTTGAGAACGTACATAAGCCTTTGTTAAAATTGTTGTCCGAGGCCTCAACAAACTCCTTTCAATTACTATCACAATATTAAGGCAAACTGTTTCCGGGAAATCTGCCGGAAAATTTCTTTCCTTCTCTTTGCCCTTTTCTCTCAAGTTTGATTTCTCAACTTTAAACAAGGGTCGTGTTTCTTGAGGCATTATGAGTTGCCAGTAAAACTTTTTATTATGTATAATAAAAAAAAAGTTGTGGGTTGTCATTAACCTTTAGTGCCGATTGCTTTATTTATAACTCGCTGAAATTCTTGTTGTGAAGCTCCAACTTCGGCCCTTTAACAATGTTTAATTCATCGTACGTTGATGTATTTTTATAAAATATATGGAACCAATCGCTAATTACACTGTTGAAATACCCGTCGTTCTTAGAGCACTTACAGCAAGTCGAATATATCTTCAACGTACTTCAAATTAAGATCTACGAACCTATTTATAAAAATGTTCCAGTCATGCAACATGATCGTATGAGCGAAATTTCGTAAAATATTGTATTAAATACAAGTTGAGTTGTTTTGGAAGTTGAGCACTGAGTGCGAAAAATTGTTAATTAGGTACTCATTTTATGGCGAAAAAACACGTATATAATTCTAAATAATATACTTATTGCGATTCAAAGAAGATTTTGGATTTTTATTTTTTTCAGTTTATTGCGAATCAGCAAATATTGATGAAATTTAAGTACATTGCGAAGCATAATATTGTGCATACATTTGATAATGTTCGAGTTCATCGTTAATAAACTTCATTGGATTAATATCTTGGTTAAAAATATAAATTTAACAATTTTTAGCGGGTTTTAGCCAAATTAGTGATTTTTTAAGTATATTTTATGAAATTTGACCAGTTTAATGGGCTCGTTGGCCAACGAACTCATCATTTTATTCAGGAATAATTCTGAGCTCAAAACGGAGTTTTTATCTCAATCCAAAGGAGAGTTATCGTGTGGAATGACACACACACACAACACACACACACATATAAATAAAGCTAACAAAAAACAATAATTAAGAAACAATTTGTCCGCAAAATGAGGGTGATAACGAGATAATAGTGAGGAAACAGCTGTTAGCAACCTGAAATCTTTCAATGCTTCCATCTTTTTTCCTTTACTGCCCTATCATTTCGAAACGAGTGCGACGATGATAATATATGGGTTTCTTCCAGAATTTTGGATTTGAGTTTGACCGCGTTTGATAACCGCGAAATTTCGAACCACTGGAATACTCCATCCAAACGCGATTTTGGTTCGTTTCCATTTGAAATTTTGGGAGTCGGTCTCCTAAAAAGCAGTGGTTGGTATCCGATGGATTTTGTATCTGTAGCTGAGATTCCAAAGTTATTTCGACCCAAAAAGCGCAGGAAACAGGTTTTAATTGTCAAGTTCCATAACTAGGTATTTTTATGTTTGTATCTCCCATCACTTCAATGACAACAGCCGACGGCACCATCTAGCATAGTTGGCGATTTTATAACACTATTTTACAACTGTATTTGTACATTCCGTGTATGTACCTATATCCCTATCCAGACTTGTGTATTCGATGGTATCATCATTTTGTTCAAGGACTGACAAAACAGTAAATTTTGAAAGTCGGTACCTCCTCAGAAAATCGATTTTATTGAGATTGAAAACCGCCGTAGTCTCTCTAATCTAACGAGGACGGTGAGATGTAAAGTGTTCATATCAACGTCGTCAAATTCGTCTTCGAAAACCAATGCTCTAATCAATCCTCTGTGGCCCATTTTCGTGCATATAGCTAGGAAAATAAAGCAAATTATATGGGAAAACGTAGCGAAAAAGGATTTCGGTCATGTAAACAAAGATGGTGAAAAGAACTACCTACCTACCTAGTAAATTGTTGATTTGAACGCTAACCACCCAAATTCGGCGGGTTAGTTTTGATCGTTGGTTTAGCGCATTTGATCATTGATTTATCTTAACAACTTGATGATCTTTATGTTTAACATCTGAGATCTTCGGTTTGATGTGTAAAGGTTGATTAGAAACTTTGGTGAAACCTAAACCTCGACTTGTTCCCCTGGCTCTAAGTATCTGGCCTTACTTGCCGAGTTTATCAATCCTGTCCATAACTCATCACCTTGACCTATTTACATTTACATAACCGCCCGAATACACATAAACGAGCAGTCATCCAATTCTGGAACCCCGAATTCCACGGTGGTTTTCCACGCTGCTCTATCTTACGTTTATCACATCCTCAACCTTCCACTTTCATGTATATAGAAGCGACCTATTTCATAAATAGTTAACTTTATTGCTTCACCACTGACCCCAAGGAATAGTCCGCGGTTTGACGCCCTCCAGTTCGTTTAGTTTAAAATTAATTATGTGAGCAAAAGTTAAAGGGATAGCAAGACCTTGGGCGTGATATATATCCGAGGAAGGGAGCCACTCAGGGGTTTTGATGTACGCTATTTACGCGAATATTATATCAAATTCATTATTATAATCGTTTGCGCTTTTGATTATGCCAACCCCCAGAATTATTTCTTCATTTATTATTTATTCCGAGACTAATAGGGTCAGAGACGCATTGTACACATTTTCAGAATAGGTACTTAACATACGTGGCAGTAGGTATAGCTTCTTATAATATGGTCTTATTGTAATATGGACTTGGGGGGTCCACAACATAGCCCCCCCCCCCCCCCCCCCTATTTTCTCTAATTGTGCGAGTAAAAAATTTAAAAAAAATGATCGTACATTTCAAAATCGTAGATTTCATTTTAACGTAGATTTCAAAAATGACAAGATTGCGCACTGCTCAAACGTACGCAATTCATTCGTTTCATTGAACTTCGGATTTTATTATTATTATATTTTTTTTTTTTTTTTTTTTTTGGGATCCCCATTTTTTATTGCAGATTTGAAATTTGAATTCTACGTGAAATTTCATGATGAAATGACCCATCACTCCATACTTGTAGTGCGCACAAACGGGCGCGATTCCGTTCTAAAAACGTGCAGTTCGACTCAAAAAATGAAAAAAATTTGAAATACTGAGTATTGTAGATATTCAATTGCCACATGATTACCGAGCCATTGCAATAGCTTCATTTTCTACGAAAATCGCTAAAATTAGCATACCCTCCATATACCCACTCCTGATCCAACTCTCATTCACGAACCTTTTTTCATTCTTCAGTTTATGCTGTTTGTTTTCGCATAATCGGGTCTAAGTGCTCACCAGAGAAATTAGACAAACCCACTTGGGCTCTAAACGCCGAGCGAATCCGTCGAAATAACAGCGTAAGGTCGTAACTGATGACAAGTTACAGCTGGAGCTAATGCCTTGTCGTGACATTTCTCCGAGGGTCTCCACCCTCTGGAATTTTCATCGAAAATAAATGGTCGCCTCTGAGGGCCGTTCCCTTCATAACTTGAAGCGATGGGTGGATCTGATGAGGTGAAAAAAAAAGAAAAAACGCATTTTTATTGACATTTTCTGAAGGTGACCCGAGGTAGGAATATCACTCTCGAAGTTCGTAATCATCTACCTTCGGCTCTCCCTGGATGGTATTCACGATAGAATGTGCATCCAGGTGAATTGAATAGTTCGTTTTATTTATGGGCCAAAATATCTGTCTGCATGACATGCTAGACATACTACAGAGTCGATATAATGACATCCTGTATGCGATTTGTGATGGACATACAGCATCCAATCCTACCAGACTCAACGAATTGATCGCAAGCATCGATTTATAAAGTTCTGGGATTGAATGTTGATTTTAGAGAATTCCCCCAAAATTCCATAATAATATAGAACCATAGATTTCACGTTTGACTAAAAAATCAGCATCTTTGTCTTTCGAGTTGGGAGGAAATCCAGACTAAACAATCAGCTGCAAAACTGCCATCTACCGATCTCCTGTTACCTGGGGCCTATTTCATAAACCAACAAGTGCCAAGTTACAAGCCAATTTTATGTACAAGTTGTAAAAAATGAGTGTGCAAGCGTTTCATAAGTGTACAAGTTTAGACTTGTAATGCACAGTGAAAATTAACAAGTGTACTGGCGGATTTGGACAAGTTACAAGTGTTTCCCCGTCATGTTGTACAAGTCATTGTTTTACAGTTGTAAAAAATGCCCGATTTTTAACCTACGTCCATTCACCTGTAAACTTGTTATTTTCCAGCGTTGTGAGTTGACCATTTTTCGGTGTTTAGTTTGTGGGAATCATCTTCTGCTGAAGAATACAGACAAGAAAGAATCATTCCAGATGCCAACGGTTTTTTGGGTCATGAATAAACGCTTTTTTCGTGGGAATTTTCGAGTTCAACGAGAGATTTAGCATGTCTTCCAAGACCCTTGAATGATTCAAATGCTGCGTGACCTTGTGCAATTTTTCCTGATCGGGTATTGAGGATCTCCCTATCATTGAAGAACAAAGTGAAGATAATTTCGAAGTTACACATGACATTCCTAACCCAGGCATTAAGTCTTGATGAACTGATTAATCAATTCCGCTTAATGAAGAGGAAAAATCCGATTACGCCAGCCATCAGAATAAGTTGAAATCAAGTACTCACTTTTTCCTTTTTTCAGTTTATAATTTGTCTGTCTTCCAATCTTTACACTCAGTCATGTACGGAAAACATCCTATCGTGTACTTAACTTCGTTTTTATATTATGATTCGCTGACAAAACTTCAATTTCGGCATCCCGCTTGACGTTGTTCATTTCGTTTGTCCCCACACGCCATTTTTCTTTTCTACTACACTTGTAAACTTAGCTTCTACAAGTGTAACTTTTCTACACTTTTACTCTTTGATTGGTGAAAAACTTGTTCTAGTTTACCGTGCATTTACAAGTACCTGTACTTGTTATTTTGTAAACTTATAACTTGTTGTTTTATGAAATGGGCCCTTGATGACAACAAGCGAATAATTCAACGCCTCAAACTCCTTACCTTTTCTGCATTTTTCTCAAAGCTTAGTATTTGAAGTCGAGCTGACTCACTGAGCTATTTCAACTATCAAAACTCGTTACTCATATGTTACAGATTTTGGATAAATCTCTTTCCAACCTTCAAGGCTAATAAAGCCAAACTTCCCACACTTTTCCAATCAAAACGAAAGATATTTACACTCTGATATTTCCATGAATTTATCTTATTACTTTGATTCGAATCCACATCTGCGGATAAACTTTGAACGGGGGGAAATTTTCGTCGACCCTCAAAGATATTGGGATATGCTCCGATCCGGTACCAAAAAAATGTCATGCAAAATATTGTACTTCCATGGTTCTCCCTTTCTGACCCCAAATTCCACAAAGAAAACACAAAACATTCAAAAGTGATCCAGACGGCTAATGGGCTACCCCATCAAAATGGTAAACCTAATTGAACATAGCACACTCTTCAAGTTATGGCTGTGGCAAGGAAATACAGACAGACAATCGCTGGCGCATCCTCACTGCGTCCCGCTGATTCAATCATGATAAATGTCGTATAATGTAATAATAAATGTCATAATAAATAAATGAACCTCAAGGGACCTTCTCCGCATCATCCCAGAAAATCTGACGAAAATCTCTTCAACGTTGACGGACTTATGAGTGTAACAAGATAATCACGTTCGCGCACACCCAGAGCGTGCCGATGATTCAATCATGATGAAACTAATAGGGGACCATCTAGGGCTAAACCTACACTATTCCTGAAAATTTCATTAAAATCAGATTGAAATTATGGAAGTTGTGGCTGTGGCAAGGAAATATGGACAGACAGACGGACGGACGAACAAACAGACAAGAAACCGAATTTGATCAAGGGGCCATGAAACGCAAAATGCGAGTGGAAATTTTGATTTCGGAGCTCAACAATTTTTTTAATTTCGAAAGTGAAAACAAAGCTTCCGCTGCCTTCCAGACTCGGAAGCAATAGAAACGTTGCTAGGTGCCTAATGTTTTTCCCCCTACAAAATTTCAGCACCGTTCTTGCAAGATTGAACCCTGTGCTTCTTCCTCTACTCTATCAAAATCTAACCAAAATCTCTTCAACGTTGAAGGACTTACGAGTGTAACAAGAAAATCACGTTCGCGCACGCCCAGAGCGTACCGCTGATTCAATCACAATGATATTAATAGGGGACTACCTAGGGCTAAACCCACACTTCCTGAAAATTTCATTAAAATCACATAGAAATTGTGGAAGTTATGGCTGTGGCAAGGAAATGTGGACAGGCAGAAGGACGGACGGACGGACGCACAGAAAGACAAGAAACCGAATTTGTTCAAGAGGCCATGAAACGCAAAATGCGAGTGGTAATTTTGATTTTGGAGCACAACAATTTTTTTCATTTCGAAAGTGAAAACAAAGTTTCCGCTGCCTTGCAGACTCGGATGCAATAGAAACGTTGCTAAGTGCATAATATTTTTCCTCCTACGAAATTTCAGCACCGTTCTTGCAAGATTGAACCCTGTGCTTCTTCCTCCACTCTACATTCTGAGTGGCGTTTGAGTTTTGCGTTTTCCCGGTATTCTCCCCTTTCCACCATAAGCTCGATGACGTTTTCAGTTGGGGTGGAATGGCAGCCCCCCCCCCCCCCCCTCCCCACCCTGTCAGAAAACCTAATGAATTGGAAACGCTCCCGAAGTTGTCTGTGATGGATTCGGGAAGCGAGCGAGTTTCCGTTGATTATTTAATGGGGGTTTTAGAGTGGGAAAGGTTGTTATTTGTGTGTGACCTTAATGTTTTTCCTTTACCTACACGATGCAGTTGATCGCTATAATTTACTATTGTATGAGCTCGATGTAAGTTCATTTTCATTCGCGCGTCACACCTACCATCACAAAGCTGGCGACATTACGACCTAGTGCACATTTTCACCTCTTCGTTCATAGACCAATTACTTTTATTCATCACGAATGATCAAGGATATTCTTTTCGATCGCACCCCAAAAATAAAAACAACATCCCATATCACTCCTTCAGTAACAAGGGTCCCCGGGGAAATCATTTAACTTATTATTTACAAATTCACGTAAAAGTAAAATTGATTGTACCTTTGGAAAGAGTTTCAGATGAAGCCGTTTTCATGAGATTTGCCAGTTTCCAGGATTTTGCAGGGAATCATCCCTTCAAACTGTTGAAACCAGTAGGTAATTCTTCCTCTCCTTTCACTTCATCTGATTAGGTATAATCCCCCTTCACTTTGCTTGCACTTAATTGGTAGTACCTCCAGGCCCATTTCCTTTCTCTCGACCAATGAGATTCAATCTCCCTTCACCTGTGACTATACAAGCTGTGTCCTTTTTAATATGTGTTCAGTTATTGTTTGTTACTGATGATGGCCTAACCGTCGAAATCGATTTAACATTGTAACTCTTTATTTTTTCGTGGAAATAGACGTTTTTCACTAACTTCCATTTTTAAAAAATCATATCTCGAGTACGGATTGAGATAAAAATATAGGGTTGGCGGCATTTTGCTACATTTTTTATGTAGACTAACAAAAAAATGTTCGTCACTTATCCGTTTCCACCCTGTATAGCTGTGTATTTCCATTTCCCAGTAAAACCTCGCAAAACCGGACGACCACTCAATGAACGGGCTGTGAACTCCAGCTCACCATCTTCTTATACTCGTGACTATATTCGTCGCACGTCTCCCCTTCGCATAAACGCGTTATCATATTCAAATCGAGTTGCATATTGATAGATTTTACCTCCGAGCGCACTCTTTTTCAACCTTTTCATGCAGAGTCCGCCACGGAACCGCATCCTCCTTTGCATACAAGCTCAATCAGACGACGTAATTTATTGATGAACGTTTAACGACCGACCCGAATCGATTTATTCAAAAGAATTCACTCAAGGATTCGTTAGTGCGTTTTCATTTTATTTGTATTCCCCTTTCGGGAAAAAGTAAACAACCAATTCCGGCACGATTTGTTTTATTTTTTGTTCGTTCATTTTTACAACATTTATTTTGTATCGTACATCAATACAAGTTTTTTAAACCTCTTCCTTCTGAGTCCCTTTTTTACGTATTTTTTCCCCCGAAGGACCGTACGCGATGCCCTTTGATAAACCTTTACAGGAGACTCTCTTTTGAAAATGTATGATCCCTTTCCCCTCACCGCTTATGATCCGGGTTTTTATTTATTTTTTTGTTATTTTCTTATTTATTTTTTTGAGGGGTAGAATTTTTTCTTCTCGAGAAGATAGTATGAGGGGGTGGGAAGGTGAGCACGCCTTCAGGGTGGTCGAATGGCCGGTCTTGTGAGAGTTTTCAAAACAAGACGAGGACAAATATGATGACGATGTTACGAAGGCCTTGGGGGCGAAAATGGTGACCCTACAGTTCCTCGTTTTAGGGATATCAATAAATGATTGAGGCTATAGTTACTTTCCAAACAACCCTGCAAGAGGACATAAAGGTTACTTTCCTTAACATTGAATAAAGCAGCAACTGTTACTTTCCAAACAACCCTACAAGAGGATATGAAGCTAATTTCCTAAATAACCATTGATTACAAGAAACGTTCCTTCCCTTACCATGGAGAAAAGCACCAACTGTTACTTATCTGGCGCAAGTGTCTTGTGCGGAAGTATTTTTCCTTGAGATCGACATAAAATATTATGAAGTATGTTCCCAATTTTTTACGCTGAATTCAGGGGAATTGAAGGGGGTTCTAACCTTTTCGTGGGACACCCTGCATGTATAGGATCAATTTCAGAATGCCTCAAAATGGATTTAAGAAGAAATGTTTTGGAGCCATTGCAAGAACTACCGAAACTACAGCCCTGAAGTTGTAGGTATGGATATTCAAAATCGAAACTTTGCCCGTTTGCCACGAATCGGGACTTCAAGATTTCTAGAAAATCTTGACAGGAAAATGTTGAGTAAAGACCACTTTAGGAGGGACCAAATACAAAATTATGAAATTCGAGTTTTAAGTGTCATGGAAAAACAGATATTTTGCCCTTTTGCTCAAAAATTTCGAAAATTTCTGGTCGTCGTTACACTCCTTGAGTAAAACCCAAGTAGGGACCTGAGACGGATTTTCGAAATTCCGAATTTGAATTTCGTGAAAATCTCAAATTTTGCCAAGTTTTCATAGGATGACGTGAAAATCCATTTTTCTGCCCAAGATGTTGATTCTGATAATGATTTGATCAACTTGGGAGGGATGAATCATGAAATTCAGGCAAAACCAAGATAAAGGATGACTATTCAACAATGACAGACACACAATTCTTAACTTTGCCCGATGAATTAGGGAGGCAATATTTTAACATATAGGTAATGACGGATTATTGATCAGCAGAATGTCCCGAAGGAGGGACCTTTGATGGTTTTCCGAAATTTTCAATGTGGCGGCGACAATATACAAATAAGTGTACTTCCTTCTGAACACGGAAAATTCGGTAATTTCGAATTTTTCCAGAGAGTACGATGGTCAGGGAGTATATTTTTAAAAATCCATCGGTCATTTCTGAATGAGAAATTAAATAGCTAGGAGGGACCTTTGGTCGATTTTCTAAATTCGGAATTTTGGCGAGCAGAAAATCGTTTAGTGGATGAAACCATGGATTTTGAAATTTGCCCGTTTGCTAAACACTCAGTATTCAACTATCGTCCAACTAGCGATAGATATCTCGCGTTGCGGCGCGCAAATTGAGCGCGAAGAATTTTAATAGCGGGAACTGCCGTCTCATAATGACACCGGAATGTAACGTATTTTATTTCCTTTATTATTTTCGTACCTTCCTATTCGAGAACGTTGAAAAAAATCTCATTATTTCCTCACCCTTAACCCTTCGCCGTCCTTCTCCGATAAAAACCCGGAAGGTGCCATATTTTAATAAAATTACTCCTACTGAATTATTTATGGTGACGCCTCACCTTCGCGTCAAAAGAAGAGGAAGAAAGGAAGAAAAAAAATACATAAATATAAAACAGGGGGCCGCGGAAAGGACAAGGATGGTATAGGAACGTTTTCAGTATAAAAGGAAAACCTATCACGATATCTTCCGATTCCAAATACCCAAATAATGGTTTTAGAAATTTTTTTTTATTCTGAAAGAAGATCTTCGTAATTTGAACAGGTGTTTCGGTAGGTATCGAAAAAAGGAATAATTCTCTCGGAGTCTTTATACGAAGGATTCAGAAAAAGACATTAACATACCGGATACTTTTTAAATGCGTTTGTACGAAAGGGCTCTCGAAGTTTGGGTGTTGCGCAAAAGGGGTTTCTGTATTTATTAATTCTACCATTATTATCTTTCCCGTGCTATAATCGAATGTTAAATATTCTTAGACAACTATTATTTTGCTTCGTAGGGAATTAAGAAAACCTTTTTCACCAAAACGATGAATGATGAAATCATAACACACTGTAGTGGATGTTTGAAGTAGTTAGATCAGCTGTTCAGTGTGTGTAATACAGGTCGGATTTTTTACATGGGAATAAGTGATGAAATGACACCATCACACTCTGGTAGATGTTTGGAGAAGATAGATCAGCTGGTTCTGTGTGTGCATTCATCATTGCATTTTACGTTTTACATCATTCTTAACATCTGTCGTTTCGTGTGAATAAATTAATAGTTTTCACCCCCCTAAAAATGCGTGGTAAAACTAAAAAAGTTCCAATCATGAACATATGAGTTAACTTGCGATACTCAGACACAGCCAAGTCAACATGTGTTGAAAACGTTAACTTTTGCAGTTAGGTACTTTTCAAGAGTAGCAACAGTGTAAAGCCTTGCACCTTGAAGCTGATCAACTATAATATAGATATAATATATTATATACCCTGAAAATGAATGAATAAATCTTTGAAATAAAGTGACTTTTTAATCCAATATTGTAGTATCCTTAGAGATTTATATTTTAAAAGGTTATAGATACCAACGTAGGTCAATTTGGTCTGAAATCCTTCCTTACTGGTCCTGTGAAATGTCGCAGAGTGAACATTTGACTTAAACACTAAGCTTTCGCCTGGAATGCAGATGACGGGTGGGCTATTTCCTATATACTTTTCTTGGATTCTAGTTTTCTTGAAACTTAAAAAATGTGTAACACATCAAATTTTACGGGAGTTTTAAGTTGGAGGTGCACACATTCCTCTCGCTTAGTAGAAACATTTACCCAAAATGAAAGTCTTCATTCAAATTATTCGAAATTTCTTGTTCTTTAACCAGTCTTTCTTCTACACGCTCAGAACAACAGCAAATCCTTAATGAACCGCTTACTCAAGGAAGCCATCGGATATTGTTCAGTCCCGTCTGATCCGATCCGATCACAAGCAAAGAACGAGCTTTTCTTGTTACATAACAAGTAGGTCTCCCGTCTTCTAATTAAACTTGAAGTGCCTCTCCCAAGGAAAAGGGTGTAGAACGTCAGATCTTCGCACATACGAGTTTCGAGGCTGGAGAGGTGAGGTGTCGTATGTCCAAAGCCTCCTTGAGCTCCGACACCGTTCCCTCTCCCAAGAAAGGATCCTTTTTGGTTTCAGCTCCTGGATCAGGGCAAACCTCCTTCTCCAAACTTATTGAAGTTTGAACCCAACACCACTCGACCCAACAACTTTCCGTATAAAACGGCCCCCCCACCGCTCCTTTGTTCGAAGGTAAAAACACCGGGAAATGTAAACTCTTGTTTAAGGTTTTTGAAAGCGCTGTCGAGAACAGTAGTAACCCGCGGTGCTCCTTTTCCTCCTTAATTTTCCCTTTTTAAAGCTAATTAAAGACAAAAGACGACAACAAAGAGCAGTCTCCTGAAGTTCTGACTGTAGAGACTGCGTTAATCCCAATTTCTCGAATATGATGGAAATTTGTGAGCCCAACATCCGCGTAAACACTGGTTTAACTCAGAAAGGTCACGATAATATAATAATTTACCGGTACCGTCTAGCTGTTTACACAAACTCTATTTAGGAGAGAGAGTTTTATTGTTAATATGGGAATATTTGGGTACTTTTCCGTTATCCCCCCCGTCAATTTGTCTTCAACACGCCCGCCCGATGTTTCTAGGCATTCCTTCTTACTTAGGTTACATATTTACATAGAATTGGTGACAATTTCAAGCTGTGGGAAGAAATTATATTACTTTAAAAAAAAAAAAAAAAGGAAAAAAAGAATTACCGTCTTTTTAGAAGTTGCCGATGTCGGTGAGGATTTGTTGAAACAAATTGGCGTGGTTGTGGTTTGATTGCCTCAACATGAATTCAAGTAGAATGCACATGAATTCGCACAAATAGATCAGAATGCTGTGTATAGGTTGGTGGTCTGGATGTTAGCAAGCTCGCATCTCAAAATTACATTACATCAAGTAGTCAATCCCTTAGTACAAATACAGATTAGTTGGACATGTAGGTCAGAATGATGTGTATATTTTGGCGGTCTGGATGCACGCAAGCTCGCATCTCAAAAATACATAACATAACATAATCTAAGTAAGAAGTAATGCCTAGAAACATCGGGCGGGCGTGTTGAAGACAAATTGACTGGGGGGGGGGGGGGGGTATAACGGAAAAGTACCAATATTTGTTTGTATTAGGTATTAAACTTTTTTTTTTTTTTTTTTTTTGAAAAACTATATTGACAATTTTTTGACAATTTTTCTGTTTAGTGAACAATACAATTTGGCAAATAACAATGAATAATTATAACAGCAAGATATTTGAGTTAAGGTATGACCTATTGGTCATCCTTGTGGTCATCCTTCACAAGTGTTATGGTTTAGCGGGTTGTATAGAACTCATATTTTGTTGCACTTCATTCGGTTCCTAGAAGGTCGATGGGCTGTCTTCGTTTGGGCCTTCTGGATTCCGGCTGATTCCTCACGACATTGGGTACCAATTGGTTGGTATGGTAAGTCATGCGGGTATGGAGGTCAAGAAATTGTTCTTACCATCTTATTGTTCTCCTACCATCGGAATATTCAAATCGCGATGTATGTTGATATCACGCAAGAACCATGGAGCACCCGTAAAAATTATTAAAACCCTGTTTTGGATTACTTGGACTTTTTTAATATGGGATGGTGCGGCAGCTCCCCATAGTCCGCATGAGTACTGCCAAATCGGACGAATAAGTACTAAATACATCAAACATTTTGTGCTTAGACTCAAGGGGGATGTGTGCACCATTAGATGTTTGAGATGGTGGATCCGGCTGCGAATTTTATTTACCAATTGCTTGATGTGGTGTTCCCATGTCAATTTATCGTCCAAATGCAAGCCTAGGTATCTAACTTAATGTTTAACGGGATTGCATTACCAAACAGTGCCAACTGGGGTGTGCGCACATTATGCAGGTAAGTGTGTAGTACTTGGGTTGATTTTTGGGTGTTCATGGAAATCTCACACTTTGAACAGCAGGCTTCTAATTCCACTAGGTGTGGCTGCATAACTATTCGTGCCTCCTCAGCGGTAGGAGCCTTGCTGAGGACTGCTGATTCATCGGCGAATTGGGCAGTAACCAGTTGGTTATTAAACATTAAACTTGGTGAAGTGTGGATAATGTCCATACTACTGTATCGTGCCCCAAAAGTCTATTTTAAACACGAGTCAAGAAAACTACCATGAAAAATTGGTACATTAGTTGGTGTACTATGGTTTATAGGTACTGATGTTAAATGTTTTGTTTTTATGTGATGTTAAATGTTTTGTCCAACTCTATGGGTAATTCTCTGAGGATCTCGGGCTTAAGAGTATGGAATTCCCTACCCCTGGTTTGTAGGTCTGCTGCACAGCTGTCCACCTTTCGGAGTCTTATTGAGCGGCACTATGGCATCACATAGTATTAGCAATCCCCACACCCACCCAGTTGAATTTATTAGTTTTATTTTTTTACTATTATTATTTATTTATTTCATTTTTTCTTTATTTATAAGTTTTGTTCAGAGAAGTTTCTTTACATTGCCATTCATGTTTATTCTTTTATTTTTCATTTTAATAGTGCAGTCTGCTTATGTAACAAGTGCCAATAAAATTCTCATTCTTATTCTCAACTATTTCATGCAGAATAGTTAGACCATTAGTTTCAAATGGAACACGTCTTCTCTCATATTTGAGAAATCAATGTTTCTGGATATTAGGCCCAGAGGACATTTACATTTGTGTTGGCTATGATAGAAATTGAAGAAATTATTAACCACTATAAACATTTTATAAAATGGTGCTGACATGTTCAATGACTTTTTTACAATAGGTATATGAAATCTGTGAGATTGTCCCCTGGTGTACCTGATTTTGATCTATTTCGTTTTTTCTTTTACTCACAAACATGATATAGTTTTTTACTTATAATTGGTAAATGCTTAGAACCTGACACTTTTTAAGTAAGTTTCCTGTAGGGTAATTACGTGGTAATTTATACGCTATTTTTAGTATTCGTTTTTGTATAACATAGAGTAGATTTATCACAGATCTATAATTTTTTTTTTTTATTTTTTAATGTTGTACTAAGTAGGTACATTGGGGCAGTTGAAGTTTTTAGATGTAGTTAAGAAAGAAAAATCTTCACACGAGTGATTATACCAAGAAATATAAGCCCTCTTCAACAACCAAGAAGGATAAATCGCACCGAAGTCGCTTAAGATTGCCCTCTGGTAGTGCCGTGGAGTTACCATCAACTTGTGAACTTTTTCAATAAACTCCCAGCCTCAATCTACTCTACCGACGTGAAATTTTTATCTCTGGAGGAGCGCACCTTCCTTCCGACCCACTCTCATGTGTCCCGCGGGAAGTGAAAAATTAAGATGGACTGTTGTATTCTTTCAGTGGGTGGACGAATATTGCGGTAGGTTTCGTTTTGAAAAATGGGTCATCCCAGATATTATTTCGGGGCGACTCTTCATCCTGAGTGCATCATAACAAGCAATTTATCAGGGTAGTTCTCACTCCAAATCTTGGCTCTCACGCGAAAAGTGCAATGACATAAGACTAAATAGGTGCCTATCAGAAATGATAATTTTTAAACTCACTCAATTTCTATTAAAACATGTCCTCTTATTGGCTTGACCCGATAACTAGCTGCTTTGTTACTAACGTAACAATGCTCTTCAATTTGAATATAGTAAACCTAAACATTGGTGAAACCGGGAACACATATTTTGATCGTTAGTTAAAAATAATACCGAAAGTCCGGATGGTTTTGGGTCGATTTTTTCAACGTTCAGTGAGCAATCCCTCTCGGGGAAGTTGCTTTGATCGACATTATTTTTAGACCGTTCGTCCCACTCTGAGCCTTTTGAATGTTTATTTATCAGTTTATAACTCAACAGGCTGAGAATTTTATCCAGCGTCTTCAATTCTACTTTCTGTCGATCTAAATTCTTAAACCTGTCCGTATACATTTTCTTCTTTTTACTTCCTAGTCCCTTGTCATCAAGGAAGCTGAAGGAGGTGGTGATACGACCGAGCACTCCCACCTAGATGCCCAACTCGAGTAACTCCATGGCACTTTTCCCGCACCACACCCCGCGCCGTCACACGGTCGCGGCCATGACCTAGATGTTATTGGTCCCCACTCCTTTTAGCTAGGAAATCACAAGCTGCAGGTCATTCTTTCATACTTGTTTATGCCCACCATGTCTGCTCCATGTCCACGCTGTACCTCACACACGTCACACACTTTTTTGTTGATAATTCCCATTAAAGGAGGGGATTCCCATTAAATTGACGGACAAAAATAATGTTAAAAACACACCCTCACATGAAACAGAGTTAAAAACCGGGACTTTCAGAATTTCCATGAAGAAAAATATGGAAAATTCCATTTTTGAAATTATTGGAGCCTTTACATAGCTCCATTTTCTTTGAAATCATACGCTTCATTGTGAACTTGAAAATGAACGTGGAATTTCCTTTGTTGATGGTCGGATATTTTTTACTCATGATTTTTATGTAGAGAACGGATTTATTTATCAGAGCGTAATTTTGCATTTTGTATATTATATAACGTTCGTTCGTTGAAAGTAATGGTGGTGTTTAGTAATCTCGGCTAGGGGAAAAGGGACGTAAAGGAGAATTTTTTTCTTCCGACAACCCGCAGTAAAAGGAAACTGCCTTTAGTTATATCCCAATGAAATTTCAAGACTCCGACCCCGTTTCTGGGGGCTTCACAGCGAGTGTTAAAGTCCGCATTAAAGGAGTAATTTGTGCTAGACCATAAGTCAGTGCCTCCTTGATTACACCGGAAGAGGGATTCAAAGATGGCGGTCGGGGGCGGCGAAGATGAAGAAGACGCGGATCGCGAAAAGCGGAAAAGGAAGAGGGGGGAGAAGGGAAAACTAAACTAAAGAAAGAGACCGGAAAATATGTCGGAAAATGGGGAAATGGTTTGGGAAAGAGTCATCACGACACAGCACGCCACCATTAGTTCAGTTCAGACTAATGTGGTGTTTCCAAGGTGCGAGGCGGTAAGTCAGGTTGAGAATGAAACGCGGTTTTGCGAGGGAGAGCGGATAATCTGAAAACCTGGAAGTAATCAGAGCCCGAAACTTAGTTGAACCTTGCGATAAATCTACGGAGCTGATATACGAGTAGTGTATAAAACTGTCAGTTTCTTGGTGAATAGAACAATGAAGACGGACCGTGGTTCCTTCAGAAAACATTATCAACCAGCATCACACGTTAAATAATAGTATGTACCTAATTATCTAATTCAGCGCTTCAACATAATATGAATTCTTCTTGCCTTAGCAAAAATAGGTATTTGGCAAATTTTCGTAGAAAATTAAGCTATTGGGATGACTTCAAAAGTTTTAAAATAAAAATTTTCGAAGAGTTCTTCCATCAAAATTCGTTTTGTTTCATTCTAAAATGATTCCTGGATTTTAACACTTTTTCAAATATGTGTGTGTGTGTGTGTGTGTGTGTGTGTGTGTGTGTGTGTGTGTGTGTGTGTGTGTGTGTGTGTGTGTGTGTGTGTGTGTGTGTGTGTGTGTGTGTGTGTGTGTGTGTGTGTGTGTGTGTGTGTGTGTGTGTGTGTGTGTGTGTGTACGTGTCATCCAGACGATAACTCTCCTTATGATTGAGATTTAAATTTCGTTTTTGAGTCAAAAAATTAATCATCCCAAAAGAAATGATGATTTCGTTGTGCAGCACTTTTTGAGCACAATAAATTGGTCACATTTCGAAATGTGTGTTAAAAAAGAATTACTTAAATTGGCCAAATACTACTAAAAATTTTAAATTTACATTTTCAGCAGAATATTACTAAAAAAACGTTTATTAATAGGTATACAACATTATGCTGAAAAAGGTACTTAAGTTTGATTTATATGTGCTAAAGAAGAAAAAACTGAATTTAAAAGCTACAAAAAAGCTGAAATTCCAAAATTATTTTGTACTATGTAAGCTGTGTCCTTTCTAATGTGTGTTCAATTATTGTTAGTTACTGATGATGGCCTAACCGTCGAAATCGATTTAACATTGTAACTCTTTATTTTTCTGTGGAAATAGACAACGTTTTCCACTAACTTCCGTTTTGAAAAGGGTTTCCACAACTTCGTCGCGAGTGATTTCTTTGAAAAATCGTTAAACCCCTCAAAATTTGTAGGATATCCCCGAATCGTACACACTATTTCGGTATAAGTTGTAACAGATAATCTCAAGTCACTGGTTCCAATGAGAGAATCCGGTTGTCAACTGAGCAACGCCTTCTCCGCTCAACACCCAAATTAATCGCCTGAGAACCCTCTAATTTTCTCCGTTTAGAGATCAAGATCAACTCCCCTTAATCTTCAATTTCCATCACCCTGGTTACATAAATTTAGCTCCGAGATAACCATATAAAGGAATCCAAAGAAACAGTCTCAATAAATCTCAATCGAAATCGGTCTCCACTCCCCCATTCGAGCATTATCACTTTCATCTTGGCCCGTTTCTAGTCTCGGGGCTATGAGTAAGCTCCTTTTGAACTTGGCATTAGCATGTGACGGCTACCGTTGTAGGTGAGACCAACATTTCTTCTCTTAAGTAATTGGTAATTATATACAAGATTTCTATCATCATCATCAACAAGAACCCACTTGCTCCAACTAGGGCTAAATGCGCCTGTAAGTTACGGCCATTGTAATACATTTCAAAATAAAGGGGGACCAATGAAATAAGTAATTTGTGTGAGGTATAAAGTGATTAAATTTCGAAAAAAATCTTGGTTTTAGTATTTCGAGTTTTCTGCGATTTTTCGAAGAAAATGAATTTATTGCAATGGCTCCAGTAATAATAATAATAATAATAATGATAATATACCTATCCAAATGTTACTAAGTACCATGACCTCATCATCTCTTGGTCCTGCAAAACCTAGACGAGTCGTTCAACCTGCTCAAGTTTTATGATTTCTTTTCTATTGAATTTTGACGATAGGACATTGTCACCCCTTATGCTCGATTTTTTTTTTTTTTAGTTTGTATTATAGCCGATAGGTATTTCTTTATGTCAGTAGCCGAGAAATTTGGATAAAACTACTCGAGCTAGCCCCTAGTTATGACCACACTGTGATAATTTGTTGAGCATTGTTGTTTTTTTTCCTTTTAATTTAGATGTAGTGCACATAATATTTATTATTGATTTTTTTTTTTTTTTTTACATCTTTGTTACTTCAAAAAAATCTTTTAACTGAATGAATGATTGTTAGGTATGTGAGTAATTTATAGTGAGTTTGGCTGCGTGTATCTGTTTTGTTCGCTTGGTGGTTCGGTGGGCGGTCTCGCCTGGTACATCCTTCCTGGTGCTATTTTCCTGTTGATCGTGTTTAAGGGTGCTCTTTCAGAAATGGATGACCACCCTCGGGAGGCCGCCATGGTGGGTCGGGTCCGGGCTCGGCCGGGACGCCCGGCCGAGCCGCCGTTTTTGGGCGGATGGATGCATGGGCTTTGTTTAGTTATTTGTGTAAGTGTATCAGTTGGTCTCGACTTCTTTTTTATTTCAGTATTTTTATTATTATAACCATTATTTTTTATTTTATTGTCAAGTACTGACAATAATTGTCAAACAAATTAATGTGACGGCAAATGAACGAAATAAATAAATAAGTGGTTCAACCTGGTTGTGGTTCTACCTGGATAAGTGGTTTGATCTGGATAAGTAGTTTAACCTGGATAAGTGGTCCTACCTGGATAAGTGGTTTGACCTAGTTAAGTGGTTCAACTACGTTTGTTCGTCCAACACCGAAACACCTTCATAGTACGGCTTGTACTTTGTGGAAATGCATAAGAAAAGTGATATTCTGGTCAATTTTTCGGTGTTTTCCCAAGTTGGTGCTGCAGATATCAATAAATGAACATCATTACGAGGTTCAGCATGAAAACATACTCCAAAACGATGTACATGCGGCAATTGAATAACCACAAAAACTCAATATTTCACATTTATTGCACTTTTATAGCGGAATCGCGTACTTTTGAAGCGGAATTTTGTCCGTTTTCGCGCACTTAAAAAATCGAGTGATGTGTCATTTCTTCATGAAATTTTACGTAGAATTCAAATCTGCAATAAAAAATGGGGGTTCTTGTCTAAAATAACAAAGTTACTGTCAATTGGGCACGTGCGTAGGTAAATCCTTACAGAAAAACATTAAGATTTTTAAAAAAAATATTTTTTTTTTTACCCATTATTAACAATTTTAGCGGCGGGGGGCGGGGGACCCGATCTTGCTTGCTACAGGGTGTCTACAGGTCACGGATTCCCGGAAAAGTCACGGATTTAATGGTAGGGCACGGATACTTCCGAAAGTCACGGATTTTAATATAGAAGTCACCGATTTTTATGGCGTCGGTAACCAAATAATCATAATATAATGCCAGCACCGGGATTCACAAAACATACGAAAGAATCAATTGAGGTTTTTGAATCTATATAGTACTGACAGATGCAAGCGTCGGCAACGTAGACAGAAGGAAATGCGACTAATGCAGTTTCTCCACATCAAATGCGCAGTGGAATCGGTTGCAATGAGACAACAGATTGGCGGGAACTGTCGAATCTGTGCAACTACGCTATTCCTAGAGAAATTAAATCTTGTAAAAGGTCACCGATTTTTATTTTACTGATCTAGTAGACACCTTGTGCTAAGGATTCATAATTAATACATCACTATAATAAAATACGACTAAATGCAGACGGGTTATTTAAACTCAGCTATCGAAATGGAAAACAGAAGTGAAAGTCGGAGAATTCAAAAATCTTCCTTCCTTCTTGGGTTATCCTTAATAAGGGATTTTCTAGCTTCGGCGCCCAGGGGGCCGCACGTCACCTCGAAAAGGCATCCGAGGGTGCCCGAATCGTACCGATTGCTGGTACTTTTTTGGGTTTATTTTTCCCCTTATGAACTCGGCTTTCTCCGGTCAGTATGAAAGAAGTTGAGTTAATGAAGTCACGACGCGCTGTCGCTTTTAAAGAGGTAAAGAGGCGGCCTCAGGGAGGAGAAATACGGGAGGAAGCCGAAATGTTCGAAAAAAATGCAGCTGGACCAACGATTGTCCCTGCGGCCAATAATTGAGAACCTCCCGCCTCACTACAACCAATTTACGTCACCTGTCGTGGGGTTCGTGACGCCTTTTTTCTAATCGGCCCCACGCTCCATAAAGTCCGATTTTGAAAAGATATAAGTACCTACTTGTACTTACCTGTTCTCTAATAAGACGGTGTAAAACTAATATACGTAATTACATTAATACACACAATACATTATCAAGGGAAACAGGTGTTTGCATTGAGCTGTTACTTATTGAGCATTTTGTACAAACCAAATGCCTAATTTTAAGCAACTTTCATTCAGAATCATATTCGTTCAGAACATCATCTCCCGAATTTTATTTTTTATTTATTTATTTATTTTATTTTATTTTTATTTATTTTATTTATTTCATTGGTTTTACGGCATATTTGGAGCATTTACGCTGTATAAAAATCCGGTCTGTAATAATAATACACCCTTAAACCTTAACAAAAAAAATAATAATAATACACGAAAAAATAACGTAAAATTCGAAGTATAATTAACAAGAGCCGTTTCGATCGCTTCATTATCTTCAAAATTTTGTTACATAATTCAACATTTATTTGCATCCTTCTGGAGTACTACCAGAAACTATTTGGCCGCTTTTTGCATAGTTAATGGATAGAACTCTTTCTTTAAAGGAGCGGCGAAAGAGAGTAAAGTTGTAAATATGAATGCAGAGGAGGGGTTGGTAATTATAATAGACCCGCAATTCATTACGAGGAGCCGAGATGTCTTTGCTACTAACTTTGTAGTTCTCTAGAGGCTTCAGGCCCTTGTTGTTTTTCGTTTGTTTGCATGGGAAACGTTGCAGGTTGCTCGCCGAGGGATTTCCTCTGCTCCAACAGAAAATGCATCCGCTACTACCAAATATGCGACAGGATCGCGGACTGCGAGGGAGGAGAAGATGAGGAGAATTGCCGTAAGTATCGCTTCGGTGCACGAAATAGAATGACATTTACCCTGATAAAACGTATGAAGAGAGTTTTTGGCGACTTCAACTTTTAACGTCACCCATCATCATAGTTAAATGTCAAAACAAAAACAAGAACTGGTTGCAGTTGATGTTAGTAGTTTAGTCGGCCGTAAGTACTTGTGTCGTTGGAATTAGTCGGGATGCGGCCCAGGGAAAAAAATGAATTTATCTCATATTGTTTATTAAGCGACGTTTCGTCCTCTTACTGAGAACATCTTCAGGATTTGGTGTGTCCAGGAAAAATATAATCATCCGAATATAACGGACTTGTCTAATAACAATAAACAGTGGTTCACCCAGTCAAATAAGTCAAAGACTAGTTTGTTGACTAATGGATGGATGAAAGTGATTTTCAATCTATTTTTTTCTATGTTTCCTTTTCGTTTTCTTCCTTTCCATTCTGTATATATTTTTTTCTGGTGACATTTATTTTAACCTTTCTTGATATTCTCAAGAAAATGAGTCTTTGACTTATTTGACTGGGTGAACCACTGTTATTGCTTTTAGACAAGTCCGTTATATTCGGATGATTATATTTTTCCTGGACACACCGAATCCTGAAGATGTCATCAGTAAGAGGACGAAACGTCGCTTAATAAACAACATGAAATAAATTTATTTTTTTCCCTGGGCCGCTTCCCGACTAATTCCAACGACACATGGTTGCAGTTGAGGCTGAGTATTACAACGGTAGGCACATAAAAAGGACTCAAAACTAAAGGCTAAAATTGAAAAATTGAAAAAAAAACAGCTGACAAGAATACAGAGCTAAACTCTGGGTTTTGCTCTGTATGCTTGCCAGCAGTGTTTTTTCAATTTTAGCTTTTAGTTTTTGAGTCCTATTTCTGTGCTAACCGTTGTTATACTCAGCCTCAACTGCAACCAGTTCTTGTTTTTGTTATGACATTTAACTCGCAATCGATGACCGTGTCCTATATTTTTACACCATAGAAGATCCTTGAGCCTTGATGATAGTTTTGTATAAACCGAAAGCTCGGCGATAAGGACATTTATTTCTAGGATGCTAGAAAAATCACTAAAAATGGCAAAAAACGTCTAAATATCATTAAATTTATATTTTTCAGCTGAATATTAGGTCCTCAAAAGAAATTTATCAACTGTGAACAAGAACATGAAAAACATTACACAAAACTTTGCTGAATAATGTAATTTAATTTCTTTAAAATGTGCACACAAAAAAGTCTGATAAAACTACAAAACATGCTTGAAATCTAAAATCTTTGTTGATATAGAGGATTATTATTTATAACAAGTTCTTTTTGTTGTAAAATTGATAGTTGATCATTTCTTGGCGTTCAAAGTGACCGTGTTTCAAAAATATTTAACATTAGTAAACTAATGGTTCACGAAAGTTCACTAATACGTTCGTCCTGCATGGCCGAAACTTTCATATACATAGTCAAATATTGTGGGGAAAGGAATGCTAACCAAAATCACGAACATGTTTTGGGTTGAATGGACTTACGTTAACAGCTCCTTGCTAATATTTTGAAGAAATTATAAAATTAAATAATGTGATATGATGTGAGAAATCGCTATAGAACTGTTTTGATTGCGGTGAGCGAATTGTTTTTGCTCCCTTTAACTGGTGCCTATTTCTTGTTTACGCAAGAATTCTTTCAATTGCTTTCTGATCAACCTAATTCGTTATATCGAAAAATTTATTCCTGCCGTATGAACGGCTTATATACCCCTAAAACTCTCATTAGGTTTTAATATTACTTGCGTTTATTAGGAAGTAAAAAAATGAATGTAAATTCAGCCAGTGTATATTGTACAAATGCTTGGGTGAATAACTGATTTTGTTATTCCTTTTTTTTCCTTATAAATCATTGTAAATTTTGCCAATTCGGAGAGTTTTATTGTATGTATACGTTTTTGATGAATTAGGAGTGTTATGAGTGTGGTGGGTTTAGAGGTGTATAAATTGAATGAATGATTACTCCACACTAAATCTACTCGATGAGGCTGTACGTATACTTTTATTGTATGTAACTATGTATACATTTTTGATGAATTAGGAGCGTTACGAGTGTGGTGGGTTTAGAGATGTATAACTTGAATGAATGATTACTCCACACGAAATCTACTTGATGAGGCTGTATGTATACTTTTATTGTATTTATACATTTTTGATGAATTAGGAGTGTTATGAGTGTGGTTGGTTTAGAGGTGTATAAATTGAATGAATGATTACTCCACACGAAATCTACTTGATGAGGCTGTATGTATACTTTTATTGTATTTATACATGTTTGATGAATTAGGAGTGTTATGAGTATGGTGGGTTTGGAGGTGTATAAATTGAATGAATGGTTACTCCCCACGAAATCTACTTGATGAAGCTGTATTATAAATTTGATTTTATTTGATATAAATTTGATAAGATAAATCTGAGGGGCGACTGAAGAGAGATAACAGTTGAAGGGAGCTCCTTGGCTGAAGGCTAGCTGAGTCAGCTGACCCCACCTTGGAGCCCTCATCCGTGACAGGAGTTATTTATTAGATATCGTTTGATTGTTTTTTATATTGTTGTATTAGATAGTTCCGCGTAATAAAGTATTGTAATCACAAGAGAAACCCTGTTTCAATTCTGCAGAATAACCAGAGAAAAATCACAATTTCGAAGATACTGAAACTAAACTTTCCCCTTACTTGGGAGTTCTTCCTAGATCTGAGTATATCTGTAGCTTTCAATCTTATATGCCTGGTCGCAAGTCCAGGGGAGATGTTGTACTCTGAGAGCTAGAATTATCACTTTGGTTAATTGCGACAGTTCATTTCTGGCGTAAGAAATAGTTTTCATGCGTAGGAATTCATTGATTGGCAAACGGGATTCATAGTCCTAAGATTCGACGTAAAATCATGGAAAAGTAGCCGATGATATCTGCTGTTTTGTGAAACAAGCATCTTATCGCACCATTGGCTTGAAGTGGATGCAGCTTTGGAATCCATTGACTGACTGCCAGAAGCACCCCTGTGCTGATATGTGGTGCATTGATCTTTCCTCCAAGCAACCCTCGACAAAATCATCTCTGCGAACACGATATGACATTCGTGATATTGTTGTAAAATACAGGCTGGAATCAGCATGCCCATCGGACGCAAATGGAAGCCGCAAACATGTCCACAATACTATGGCTTTGCTGATCGGCATGGTGTGGACCCACCTTTAGAATCCATGGATTGATCGCTACAAGAGTCTTGTGCTGTTATATGTACGAGTAATGATCTTTCCTCCAGTAATGATCTTTCCATGCAGATGAAAATCCTCTCTACTTACTAGTTCGTACATAACGTTTGTGAAGGTTGTTGTGAAATACAAATTTCTTCATGTACACGCTATTAATCGGTTTTAACAAGGAAACGATGAGACCTTTACGAGAGTTCGCGAGATATTTCGAGTGAGGGAGCTAATTAGGTGGAAAAAAGACACGAAAGCTCGAGGAAAACGGGCCCGTTTTCTACTCAATGAAAGGATCCTCGATTCATAAGGTGAAATTAATGAGATGATGCGAAACCCAAGATGTTTTCAAGATCGGTAGCAAGTGGGTCATTACCATCGCCAGCGGTACAACTTAAAAACATGGGATTTATATTTTATCTTAACCGTAAATAAAAAGAAAAACGAGGGCCGTCTTTTGAGGGGCTTGTGGAGGTTGAAACGGCGAGTATAAAGAATTTTCCCAAATAAAAAAGGAGTTCGAACGAGCTTAGCTCCAGGCTAGCTAAGTACCTACACTCGTGCTTAGTTGAAGACCTTTCGATGGAATATTAGCCCCTTAAATAATTAGGTGTGCAATTTCAAAGGAACCTGAGTAATAGTGTAATCGTACGTCGTAATTGGTTAGAATACACAATTCAGAAATTATTTTTCGGTTGAGGACAAAGTAAATGACTTTTGAGCCTAAACACCAATGAATTGGTCAATTGGTCAGAGGGTACCCTTATTTTCAAACTTTTACTTCTCAATTTTATTTATTTATTAATTTAATATATTTATATTTATTTATTTACTTTTTTCCCAGTTCAATAAAAAAATTATTCTTGTGCTTTTTTGTCATAGATTATTCGTTTCTTTTCCCGGAAACGTTGGTGTTCATTATTTTTGGACCATTTCTATCAATTTTGTTTTCCGAATTCTCGAAAGTGGGTCAACGCGAGTACTAACATGTGCGTAATCCACGCGCGAACGGCTAAGCCAGAATCGGGAGTTAGCCCTTAAAAATCAGCAGTGAGCTATTTGGATTAACTCTGGATTAATTTGTGATCTCCATGCATTTATTCAAGATGGCTTTCACGGATGGCTTGCATAAGCCAAATCCAGCCATAATGCTACCATCTGGCTTACTGTTCATGAAATAGGTAATATGTGTTTTATCGAATTTTCGTAAAAAATTAAGATATTGCAATGGCTCAGAACATTTTAAAATCAAATTTTATGAAAAATTTTTCATTTAAATCCGTTAGAACCATTCTGAAACGATTCCATAAGTTTGCGCTTATATATATATATATATATATAGTGTGTGTGTGTGTTATATATATATATATATATATATATATATATATGTGTATGTGTGTGTGTGTGTGTGTGTTTGTGTGTGTTTGTCTGTATGTATATGTGTGTGTGTCTGTTTGCCATTCCAGGCAGTAACTTTCCTTAGGATTGAGATAAAAATCCAGTTCTTGCGCCATAAAATCAAGCTTTCCAAATGAAAGGATGATTTTGTTGGGCATCAATTTTTGAGCACATTAAGTTGGTAAAATTTCAAAAAATGCACTCTGAAAATGGCTAAAAACGGCCAAAGATCGTTAAATTTATAATTTGTATAAGAGTTTTAGTAAAAACTAAATTATCAACGATTAACTAGGACATTAAATAATGTTGCAAAAATTATGCTGAAAACCGTACTTAACTTTCATTAATATTTGCTGAAAAATCTATAAAAACTGCAAAAAAAAAAAATCTTTTTTGAATCACCGAATGTTATTTAATATGAGTTTGTTTTGCCATATAATCGGTTTTTAACAATTTCTATAAACTGAAATCGCTCAAATTTCAATACCAATTAACATGTTATGTAAAAGAACTAAATCACTCACGGCAAAGTTGTGGAAACCCATTTCAAAAGTTAGTCGATCGATTTAACATTGTAACTCTCTATTTTTCGTGGAAATAGACAACATTTTTTCACCAATTTCCGTTTTGATATTATATAAAGATACTTCTATAATATATATTTGTAATAAGAACTTGTTTTACTCAGGCTTTTTGACCTTTACTTTGACCGCGTCGAGGACGCTTTCGATTTCGTCTCTCGAAGACGGAACACCACACTTTTAAATCTTTCACACGGCTCCGAATTAAATCAGCCCTCTCCCCTTGTAATTTTCACGCGCATCCTCCTTTTATAACGTCCCGATATCAAAAGGGTTCGGAGGATACGAAATCCGTTTCGATCCCTCGGGGTCGTAAAAAATTCGTAATGACCGGTAAAGGGAATCGAACCACACGGACCACCCAGGGCTTGCGATTGCTGTAATCTCAACAAAAAAAGACACACACACACTCCCTTCCCTGCCCTCTCCTTCTCCCACCCTTTATCGTAATAAAACCCGATTAAATTATACGGTCTCAAAATCCTCCGTTTTATAATGCTCTTTTTCGGAGAAGAGCATCATATCTTGGACAAGGGCAGTTATAGTAATGTTTTGATCCCCTTGAGATTTCCGTCGGATATATAAATTTATTGAAAAAATACCATCATATAACTTATGACTGAAGTAGAATTTGAACATTTTAAACGTTTCTTTATTTGGACAGTTCAAATTATTGTAAGACTTTACAAAAAAAGGCCTTTCTGTCCTTAAATTGATCTCCAACGTTTCTCCCCAGAAACTTTTTCAGGGATGTTAAAATCGAATTCAAAATATCAAATTTAAAAATGTAAAATATCTATTGTTTTATTTTTGTGATAAAAATTGAATTTAAAGTTATCAGTATGTATAAAATTGTTTATTATGCAGGTAACAATGTTTTCCCGTATGTTCTACCTAGTTCCCTGGCATTAAAGCTAACTTCTCTCATGTACATCCTAGTGCCCTGAAATCTAGTACACAGCCTCTTGCGGACCACTGGAAGTGATTGCGAGTAAGTCAGATCAGCTGTGCGAGAATAAAGCTAACTTCTCTCCTGTACATCCTGGAGCCTTGAAATTTGATACACAGCCTCTTGAGGACAGCTGGAAGGGGTTGGGATGAAGTCAGATCAGCTGTGCGAGCAATGAAGCTAACTTCTCTCCTGTACATCCTGGTGCCATAAAATTTGGTACACAGCCTCTTGAGGATAACTGGAAGTGGTTGGGAGAAAGTCAGATAAGCTGTGTGAGCGATGAAACTAACTTCTCTCTTGTACATCCTGGAGCCATAAAATTTGGTACACAGCCTCTTGAAGATAGCTGGAAGTGATTGCGAGTAAGTCAGATCAGCTGTGCGAGAATAAAGCTAACTTCTCTCCTGTACATCCTGGAGCCTTGAAATTTGATACACAGCCTCTTGAGGATAACTGGAAGTGGTTGGGAGAAAGTCAGATAAGCTGTGTGAGCGATGAAACTAACTTCTCTCCTGTACATCCTGGAGCCGTGAAATTTGGTGCACATCCCCATGGAGCCCCCCTTCACTTTGCTTGCACTTAATTGGTTGTACCTCCTGCCCCCTTTCCCTTCTCTCGACAAATGGGATTTAATATCCCTTCACCCATAGCCGTGTCCTTTCTAATGTGTGCTCAGTTATTGTTTGCTACTGATGATGGCCTAATCTTCGAAATCGATTAAACAATCTCATCTTTATTTAACATCTTTATCTTTCGTGGTAATAATCAACGTTTTTCACTAACTTCGGTTTTGAAATGGGTTTCCACAACTTCGTCGCGAGTGATTTAGTTCGTTTCGACTGGAAGTGGTTGGTAGGAAGTCAGATAAGCTGGCTCTTCTTTTCGTTATATTTCTGCTCCAATGAATTAAAGAACAAAATATCTGCATGGTTTTTTTTCCTCCCTTTTACATAGGTAATTTAATAGTTTCTCGTTTTTATTGAACCTGTCTACCATTCTATCAATTTAATATGACGTTTGCAAGGAGCTCGAAGTCTTTCTTTATTTTAGGTCTAGTAATTTTATCAATTTAAAACAAATATCGCTGAAAAAATAAAGGATAAACTCCTAAATAGCGACACCAACCAGAGAAAACCATCCCGTTCTAGCCATATCGCGTTCATTTATCACAACAGAGTCCTTGATCCCGTCTCACGTTTCCCTCTTAAGCCGCGTTTCTCATTCTCCCGTCTTCCTCACCCTCTTTCTCCCATATAAACACAAGAGCATGCCCCTTTAAAACGTTGGAGTAGGCAATCCCGGATGATTAATACGAAAAGTTACATCAACGCTAGCGTTCAGACCACCCCACACTATAACCTTACCCGCCCCTCCTCGTGACCCCCATCCCCCTCCACTCCCGAGATGATTATTTCAACGTCTTCGCTATGGTTAGGTGCGTACGCCGCACTCAATCAAAAGGAATTTTCCCTCTTTCCCCCGCTTTTATACGTTCTGAAGGGATAAATCCTAGGGTTTAAAGGGATCACGATTATTCGTCCCCATTGTTTTGTTTAGAATTCCTGTATAGACTAATACCATTTCTCATACGAGCAAATGAATTCTCGTGATAATGAATGCAATCATTTTCCTTACACAATGTGAGGGCTTGTACTCATGTAAAAACATCATATATATAAATATTTCATCACCTAGTTATTGCAGCCAACCAACATAATATCAGCGTACAGTATGCATTACGTAGGTATGGATACTTTTACTTTGACAACTATATAAACTTAGGTATTTTGTGCTCAAAATGCTGCTTACATTTCAATAAAATTTGCCAAAAATCTTTTTGTAAAAAAATAATGTTGATAATCCTAAAATTCGTTCATAAAATTTAATTCTCTTAAAAAAAAAAAATACCTTCATGCACATACGAAAAATCTATTCTAATTGAAAGTCCCTTACACAGATATTCGAAACTTTTAACCCCCAAATTTAATTTTTTCTGAACAACTGAATGTAATCTACAGAGTTAATTTTTATAAAATCTGTTTCTAAAGTTACTGTTTTAAAAGCAGTAGATGGAGCAAATAAAAGCTTATCTTAAGCTTACGTGTCTGTGTTTTCGCATAATGCTGAAGTTGTAAATCTATTCCAAATCCTTAGGAGGAACCAAATTATCATTTTTCATTTTATTTTTAACGAGATGTACTTATATATTTTATGAATAAATTTTCTTTCCTAATCAATCGGAGTATGGGAAGACCCTGTAAACTGACACGAGAAAGTTGAAAAACCGATTAACTATATGCATGGTAGAGGAAAAAAGTTGCAATCATGCAGCATGATCTTATGAGCGAATTTGAGTAAATTATGGTATTGTATAATGTTAAATTAATTTGAAAGTTGAGCTTTTTGAGTGCAAGGATATTATTAACTATTAATTTTATGGCAAAAAACGTATTCTAAATAATAATTTCCCATTCCAATAGAGGTTTTGAATTCTTAACTTTTTTGCAGTTTTTATCAATTTTGTAGAAAATTTTAATGAATTTTAGGTTAATTTTTTCAGCATAATTTCGTACATAAAATTTTGAATGTTCTATTCTATTGTTAATAAACTTTATTTGCTACCAATATGCTACGTAATATGTTACCAAAAAATATAAATTCAACTATTTTTAGCCGTGTTAAGCAATTTTTAGTGATTTTTGTAGTACACTTTTTGAAATTTGACCAATTTAATGTGCTCAAAAAGTGCTGGCCAACGAACTCATCCTTTGGTTTGGAAAGCTTAATTTTTTTGCGCAAGAACAGAATTTTTATCTCAATCCTAAGGAGAGTTATAGTCTAGAATGACATACATATGTAAGAAAAGGCGTTAAACTCTGGGATTCGTTTCAGAATGCCTCAAAACGGATTTCAATGAAGAAATTTTTCAAAAATTTTGATTTTAAAATTTTCCGACCCATATCAATAGCTTCATTTTTCTACAAAAATTCGGTAAAAGTCAGGTATTTGGCTCCTCTGTAAATGAACAAAGGATTTCAAATATTAAGCACGGTTATTATTTAATCTTTAATGTAATGAATGATTAAGGAGGAGAACTGAAAAACGCGGTCAAACCTCGCTCTTCCCAGAATAAACTTACGTTCTTAAATAATATAGTTCAAGAAGAGCCGAAAAGTTATTGCGAGATTTGAAAGTTAATTCTTGTGATTTGTCTAAAAATTTGCAGTATTATGGTGCGGTTGATATACACCGTTTTTTCGATAGTAGGAAAGTTTTATAAAGTGTTATCCCTGTATCAACTACCGAGCAGTTAATGTGGCTTTGTGCAACATAGACAATAGGTGTGGGCAACCTACTCCAATAATTTTGGACAAAATGTCAATAACTTGATCATATAATAACTAAGATGCATATCCACTTTCGGTTATGTTAGAAAAACAAGAAATTTACCATTAATTTTACGTAAGTACTTCGTGGTTATCAAAGATATTGTCATATTGAAAACGCATAAGTCTAACATCTAAAACCAAAAAGGCTAAACCCCCTGTTGCCATATCCTAAAAAATTGTCTTACAAAAATTGGTGCCACTTTGCTTTAGAGCTTGTTTATAGCTAGTTTTATCTTTCTGAGTCAAACGATAAAATATTTCAATGCGAACAACGACATTGACACACCGCTTAACACTGTACCCGTTATTGTGTTATATTTGACCGCTCAGACCCACATCTGACGTCACTTTGCCCGCTCGGCGAATTCACTTGTGATAGCGGGCTGTGCATCGAGCTCGAGAGGCGCTGCGACAGTGTCATCGACTGCCCGGCAGCCAGCGACGAAATTGGTTGTCGTAAGTCTCATCTGCTAGGCTGTAATACAAAAATATTCCTCAGTGCATGGAAGAAAAACAATTTTCCCGTTCCAGTGGTTGGAATATAGAAGATCCAGCTTCCTGAATCCGAGTGAAAGCAGTGTTGCTAACTTTATAATTTATAAGAAACTCCGTAGACACCTGACAAGCATGATAATTGGCCGTGCATTAGGGTTACGGCAGAATTCGACTTATCTTCCAGTTTTGAGACTACGCTCATTTCGAACTAAAAATTGGTAATTAAATGTTGACTTTAGGCCCAAATTTGGGACCAAAAGTGTGGAATTTTGACTTACCAAAATAACACATAAGGCCTAGCTAGGGTTTTGTAAATATCTATGGACCTACCTATTACCATCTATTACCAACCTAATACCACTAAAGATGAGGTGTCCAACCACTGGAAACCAGTTTTGAATAATTTTATTCAAAAATTCGTTTTTGCATGGAAATGCCTGCCCAATTCTCCTTTTGGAAGCACATTTTTGTAGTATTGTAAAGTCACCAATAATGGACCACCCATCTAAAGAAACTAAATTGTTTGTATTTAAATCAGAAACTGAATATTTTGACATAATCATTCAAAATATTTATATGACTTGGAATGTTTTTAAGCATACTATCGAAATCAGCTTTGTTTGTAAATTCGATCTGACACAATTTCTCAACAATGATGAATTTTTAAGGATGTCGAAAGAAAAATGAACGTGCACTGGTACATCCGTGACCATCAGAATGTAGGTGAGTTCAGTGATGGGCCATTTCGGGACTTGTAAACACCACAAAATAACCTTCAATAAAAATTGTATTTATGAATTTAAAAAGTTTCTTGTAAGCCTAAGGGTTTTGAAATTGATGAAAAACTTGAATATTCATTTAGGAATTTACATGATTTTGAAAGGAGATCATTGTTAAGAACGGTTCACGTGAGATCCATATTCAATATAGTTAACTGTAACCAAAAAAAGATAATAATACTCGTCTTTTTCTGTATATATTTTCGAACACCTACTAGTAGGTACCTACATGTAATTTGTATAGAAAGGATTGAAAATAAACCAATCTCAAAACGCAAAGGCAAAATTTAAAAAAAAATCCCTATATTGCGACTTGTCATTCGAGATGCTCTCAATCCCTTATGCACTCGTACCTATTGCTTCCCTATCACTACAAAGATTTCATTGGTAATGATAAATATACCTATACGACACTTGGAAGAGATTGCCCCGTTCATTGAGAAGTCATAAGACACATTGTTTTCCTTCGTGAGGAGTGGGTCGGTTCGGAAACAAAAACAACCATTCAGAAGATATTATTAAACACACTCCGGAGAAGTAAAATTCTACCTTCGTAATATGAAATATTGGAATCTATTTCGAAAATTCTGAATTTAAGCTATATTTCAAACATATAGATCAAAAGTGCGGATCCCTCCAGTGGTTCCACCAATTTTATTTGTATCTTGAGGGTTCGTAAGGTCAGAAATACCTAATAATTTCAGTCTTTGCATGAATACAATAAGAGATCTTTGTACGCCTCTGAATAAATGTCTCACAAAATACAATTGCTACAGAAAGTTTATCAAGTTGGGTGTCACGAATTCCTCGGGTCTGTAACATGGATGTACCTACATAGATTACTACTAGCTATTACTTTACTATTTAGCTATCAACTTTATCAAGTTCATTGTGGACCATCTACAGCCTGAACCATGCAATCTCTAACTAAGTTCAAAGCCTAATTAAGTTTTCTGCCAAATTTATAAGTGAAACCTTATTCTTAAAGTTCATCATCTATTTTATTTACAGGTGGTCTATTAGGTACTGAGAATGTTTTCGTTACTAGTGACATCACCTCATTTATTTACAGTTAGATATCTCACATTGTCAAATTTTCAAGCACAAATTTATGGATTCCGATTTCTTAACGCGGATTTTTCCTGACTTACAGTGCACATTGCTACCTCTCGCTCATCTGAACGCTCTTCACGGACGGGTGTTGTTATCACGCGCGGTAAGATTTTTTTATCCGGTTTAAATCGACTTGTGCAACGTCTGTAGTCGACAGCCCTACGCCTCCATTGTCAAACGACAGTTGAAATCTTCAATTTAGCGACGACCCGACGCGTCCCACATTTCCACGGCATTTTTTCCTTCTTTTTTTTCACCGGCGCTCGCAATCTCCGCGGAAATAACTTGCCAACCCTCGTTCATTGTAAAATAATTCCGTTCGATTATCGGTCAGCCGATTCAATCAATCTCAACACGGCTCAAACCTAAATTTCTGTTATAAATACGTATCTGGATTTACATTTTTCCTCGCAAAATCGTACTACTGATGCTGCAACAACTGTTACCTATACCTATCGATACAAGGTCCACCTTTTATATAGGTAGGTACCTAGCGTATAAAAGCTGGCTAAAATGACCGTGCATTACAGTACAATCCTACATGTTCAACGATACCTCTGAATTTTGTATTTCGAATTGGAAAATATTGAGAACAAAATTGAAGAAAATCATTACCTATTCTTATATTTCCAACTTGTTCTCTTGATAGTTATCTGCCAGTGCTTGAAAGTGCTTATTAGCCAGGGGACCTCACAATGGAACCATCTTCGATTACAACTATAAAACGTTCAAATAATTACCTATATATATACTTCTTTTTCTTTCGCGTGTATTATCGGTTTAGCAAAATAACAATATGCATTGGATTAATATACAATATTACATTAAGCACTATTAATAAAGTAAATTAATTGTATTAGGTACCTAATATACACTTCTGGTGACTGTATATGAAATGTATAGTGTATACATATACAAATCGAGCACATGTTAGATGCATGCGTTATTATCTATAATTTCTACACATTCTTAGTTTGAAACATGTAAGTATGCATAGCATTTTTGTCTACCATCCATAAGTTTATTGGAGGTAAGTAATATTCAATACTTAACTGTGCCCTTTTGTAAAACCTTTGCTGGTGTATAGTAATCTCTGTTCGTGGTGTTGCATGCGATATTTTATGAAAATGGTTGCTTTTGTGCTTAATAATGTTTGATGTTGCTACTACCGCTTTTCCGTTGCATCATTTGATTGTAGTATAGTATATATTATGTATAATGCTTTCTCGTTAAGCGTAAGCATGAGTTAATCTTCAATTCAGCTTGTTTATGAACTTACCTCACTAAAATAAAACATCATTTACCATATAAGTTACTATTCCGTATTATCTCTGACGACCAAATATAGGTCTATAATAAGAAAATTATCAAACAATTTGCATTGTTCTTAAAAAAATTGAAAATGCTCTTGTTAAGAAACGATCTGCACTCTTCAATATTTTTTTCAATACTTTTAAGATGTAGGAGTGTCCATATATTTCTAAGTGTTTTATCGACAGATCTTATTGTTCTCTAAGATTGGAATCACGCTGTTGAAAAGTACAATCCAGTTAAACCACAATTATAGAATTTTAATGTTATTGCGTTACCAAATCTTCCTTTAAAAATAGATGTATAGTTAGTAGATACTTTTTATTCCTGGAATTTATTAGATATTATTGGTCCACCATAAGTTGTTGAAGTTTTGTTCCTATGATTTTTCAATCTATGATTTCATTGATTTTATGATTGGAGATCGATTGAAAATACATAATCATATGTACATTATTCAACGTAGGCTTCTAATTCCTACACTTGAGCTGAAATTCCCTTGGTGGAAATCTCGTTTGGTGAGCAATTCCGTCAATGGGATTTGTAGGTACCTACCTAATGTTCAAATGTTTTCATCATTCACTTAGGTAGGTAGGTAACTGGTTACTAATATTATCATGATACATTAAAGGGGTTGGAAGGGAATGGAGTAGAGAAAGCAAATCGTTTTGTGGACTTGAAAATTCCTGGCTGCAAGCAGCCATTCGAGCCATCTTCCAGAGCTATCCATTCCAATCTATTGACGAGGAATAGACCAATTTAAACATGTACCTACCAATCTTAACTGAATCCATCTCCATTTCCTTCTTAACTTGAATATTTATCAATCGTATTTTCAATCTTCAACGCTGATTCTAAATTCGTGATTTATGTTTGCAGCTTGTGCCTCAACCGAGTTCCAATGTGATGACGGGAGATGCATCGAAGCCTCACAGAAATGCAACGGTGTAGATGATTGCAATGACGGTTCGGACGAAAAAGACTGCGACAAACGTGAGTTTTCATTTCTCTTTATCATGATCATTTTAGTCGTGGATATCTTTTGGCTTAACCATATTCCACATTTTCTACAATTCCGTTTGTCTATCACAAAAATTCCTTGATTTTTACGTTGGTACCTACTTACCTTCCTACATTACCTGAAATAGAAATTTGAAATTAATCAACCCTCAGATTACTGGGTAGTCTCTGAGAGTAATTTCTCTGTTTTTCACGATGCAAAATCAGCAAAGGAGCCCACAAAAACGGAAGAGCAGCGACGACAAAGAGTCTAAACACTCCGATCAGCCGAGTAGGCTTTGAAATTAATTAATTAATTTCCCTCGTATTCCAAACCATGAAACTGAAATATTCAAAATATCCTTCCATTGACTGCTGTGACATAATGAGAAGATACAGTTATGCCTATGCAAGTCCCTACCTACCTATCGATTGATTTATATCAGTCCATGAACAATTGTATCATTTTATAGTAATTGTCAATAGGTAGGTAGGTACCTAGTAGGTAACTGTAATTATTGCCAAATCGATTTGTTTAAAAAAAAATTCAACACATTTACAAACAATTATTGTACGGTTAAAAACCAAGTCTTCTGGGTTGATTTTTTCACTAAATTAAAAAAAAAAAATAATAAAACAACAATCTTTTTAAATAATAAGTTGGGATTATGGATGCAAACTCTATTTTATTCTCCTATGTGTTAACCAATGTTTCTCGTTCAGAATCAATGGAATCGTGCCAAAGTAACGAATTCAATTGTGGAGATGTCTGCATCGATGGTAGTTATGTTTGCGATTCGACCCCAGACTGCTTTAATGGCGCCGATGAGTTGAACTGCCGTAAGTTACAATGTGAAGGGGCAAGAAGGTTCATGTTGGGGCGTGTTTGGGAAGCGTTTCGACCTTGTAGGTAACTGGGAAAAGTCGAAATCGGGCTTGGTGCTAACAGGGTCAGCTTTTTCGAATTGTTCGCTTTAAAAAATGGTTTGTACAGTCCTCTTATCTGTTTGTAATGGATATATTTTACTTTTGCCAAAATAGCAACAAAAAAAATGCTTTTGGAAGGTGAATAACTTTATACCTTTTGAACGAATTTGGCTTTGTGCCTGGTCCTTCTTTAGGTTCTATATATATGTGTCTTCTGATTTGATGTGAAATGTTGGAGTAGGTATCTATACGGTTTGCCGCTGTGCAATTTCGTAAAATACCTGGAAGGAAAACTTCGAATATTGTAAAATATTGCTGTTTGGGTGTTAGCAGGTTCCTAGCTTAACTATCGGTCTGCTAAACCAGCAGAGTCCACATTTTTGTGAATGGAAGCAGGTGTAATAGCGCATAGTGTCCACCAATCCCCCCCCCCCCCCCCCCCACAATTTTAGTTAAACACAACAGACGCCAAAAGCCAGCCATGTGCATTAGCAATAGCCATTTGGTCCATTTCAAAAATCGAAGCGTAAATTGAATTAATCAAAAAGTGATGGTTTCATTTGAATCGTTGAGTCGTAAAATCGAAATGCCAAGTAGGACCTAACTTCTTTGCGAGAATTTGTGAAATACTACCTAGATTACTTGTCTATAATCTGAAAAGTCGATAGATATTAGAACAACTTTATTGATGCATGGATCAGTAGATCTGGAAAACGACAGTGACAACCCAGTTTTAGCGAATTTTGTAGAAAATTAAGCTATTGTAATGGCTCCAATGATAGCAATATGAATGTGGTAGGGGACCGTCTACCCCCTAGCCCGTACATCCCCTGAAAATTTCATCCAAATCGGATGAAAACTGTGGAAAATAAGCTTATTACAAGGGTTTGCGAACACACGACGGACACACACACAGACAGACACGGAACCAAAGTTGTTCAGTATGGTCTAAAACGTAAAATGCGAGTGGAAATTTTGATTTGGAGATCAAAAATTTTTTTATCCCGAAAGTGAAAACAATGCTTCCGCTTCCTTTAGGTAGACTCGGAAGCAAAATTACAAAATTAAGCTGAAAAATGTACTTAAGTTTCTTTTATATTTGATGAAAAATCTATAAAAACTGTCAAATTAAAAATTAGAAGCACAAATATTTTTTGAATTTCGGAATATTATTAGAACGAGTTTTGTGTCATAAAATTGGTCGTAAACAATTTATTCGCATTCAAAGTGCTTAAATGTCTAAACCGTGTAACATAACACAATAGGTACGATAATCATGAAAATTCGCTCATACGATCACGCTACATCACTGGAACTTTTGATTTATCAAGATGTTTTGCCAAGAGGTAATTAATAATCAATGTTACTACTTTTCGATGATTAGGTACCTACCCTACCACGGTGGTCCTCGATCGGATTTGACCTCAAAGCGCTTGCCCTTCAAATTTTCTTTCGAAATATGATTTGGGAATGTGTTAGAATTATAATTCAGCAAAAACAGTACCTAATCAACCATTGAGCCGTTTTTTTAATTCAGTTTTTGAATTTTTAATTGATACTTTGATCATGAAAATACCTACGCTATAATCGCCAAAATTCAGAAAAAAATATTATTTATGTGTCATTATTCAATTTAATCTTCATCTAGTTTCATAGTTCTGATACGAACTAAATCACTCGCGACGAAGTTATGGAAACCCATTACAAAACGGAAGTTGGTGAAAAACGTTGTCTATTTCCACGAAAAATAAAGAGTTACAATGTTAAATCGATTTCGACGGTTAGGCCATCATCAGTAAAAAACAATAACTGAAGACACATTAGAAAGGACACAGCTTATATAGTGACAGGTGAAGGGAGATTGAATCCCATTGGTCGAGAGAAAGGAAAGAGGCAGGAGGTACAACCAATTAAGTGCATACAAAGTGAAAGGGGATTATAGCTAATCAGATGAAGTGAAAGGAGTTGATGGACTGTTGATGGAGATGGAGTCAGGGACTGGCTTTTTTTTAGACTTTAGACTTTTTTAGACATAAACTTTTGAAGTCTAAAAAGCCAGTCCCTAAGACTCCATCTCCATCAACAGTATCCTGCCCATTCTTCAAGAAAGTGGAGAACCTGTCGGATGTCACATTTTCTCCGGTAGAAGTATCTCTTCTTGAGAAAGGGTTGAAGCACAACCCATCTTTCTCCCTTGGAACTTCAGCGATTCGGGATTTGGCATTTTCCGTCGAGGCTACTAATGGACCATCAGCCACCAAGACACTTTGTACTGAACAGATTCAGTCCTCATCAAGATCACTAGGACCACCACCCGGGAAGGAGCTGTTCTAAAGAAGAAGTTTGCCCAGAACAATATTGTTGCCCTCAAAGCAGATAAAGGTAATACAACTGTCATTTTAAATAAGCAAGATTATGTTTCGAAAGCTGTAAAATTTCTAGAAGATAATAATTGTTCAAATCTCCCATCTGACCCAACTTCAAAATTTCAAAGATTAGTTCGAAAAGTAGTTAAACAATCAGAAGATAGCCTACTAAAAAATATGTACATTCCAAGTTTTGTAGAAATGAACCCTCATGCGCCCAGGTTATCCTGTCTCCCTAAAATTCATAAGGAAGGAGCGCCGATGAGACCGGTGGTGTCTTATATTGGTGCTCCTGCCTACAAATTGGCTAAAAAACTCAATATTCTATTTAGAAACAAAATCAACTTTCGGCCTCAACATACTGTACTAAATTCTTATGATTTGGTCTCCAAAATTAAGGACATTCAGATGCCTCCAAATGCTAAACTCGCCTCTTTTGATGTGGTTAGTCTGTTCACCAATATCGATGTAGCTAGCTGCAAAGATGTGGTATGCAGGCTGATTCACGGCTCTAAACTTAATATTTTCGAAAAAGATGAATTGTTTAATTTGATGTCTGTCTGTATGGATCAAAATTACTTTTTATTCGAGGGGCGATGCTATCTATACACAGCCAGGGGTTGCTATGGGTTCTCCGTTATCTCCTCTGCTTGCAGATATTTACATGGATTATCTTGAGCAACAAATTTTTACAACTTCTAACACAAATAATCTTCTCTATTGGTATAGATATGTCGATGATATCATCATTCTATGGAAGGGC
>CM061042.1:38828877-38912507 GCA_030762985.1 Adelphocoris suturalis | reverse complement strand
ATGTCGATGATATCATCATTCTATGGAAGGGCACGGAAAGGCAACTAAATTCTTTTCACGAAAAAATCAATAAATTAGATCCCTATATCAAATTCACCCTCGAATTCGGCGGGAATAACCTAAATTTTCTTGATCTGTCCATCTCTTTGGTAAATGAGAAGCATGATTTTTCAATCTATAGAAAAGATGCATATAGCGATATAACGATCCATAGTACTTCAAATCACCCTTTAGTACATAAGCATGCAGCCTTCCATAGTATGATCAACCGAGCACTATCTATTCCAATGAGTGAACAAAATTTATCAAAAGAAAAATCCATTATCAAAAGCATAGCGGCTAGTAACGGATATGGAGGAGATCTCGTTGATACCATATGGGATAAGGTTCTTAGGAAAAAGAGTAGGGAAAAAGTTTCCAATCTGGCTCGGGAAGATGTAACTTTAGAAGAAAAGCAATGGATAAGTTTACCTAATTATGGAAAAATTTTTGATAAAATTGGCAAAATTCTATCATCGAGAGGTTATAAAGTAGGTCTTAAAACTAAAAATAGTCTTAAAGCATTACTAGGATCCGTTAAGGACAAAATTAGTGTTCAGGATAAAAGTGGAGTTTATAAATTAAAATGTTCTTGTGGCTACGAATATTGCGGTCAGACGGGTAGGAAATTTGGGGAAAGAATAGACGAGCATCTGGAGGATTTCAGGGAAAATGAGGGTAAGTCTACATTTGCAAAACATCTTAAGGAATCTAATCATAGTTACAATTTTGATTTGACAGATAGACAGTTTGTAGAATTTCTTCATATTTGCCCAAAGGGAGGTATGTTGAATGTACTTGAAAAATTCGAAATTATCAAAAGTGACAGGTCTGGCAAATGTTTAAATGAGGATATACTCGTACCTCAATATATTTCACCACTGATAGGTCCATTTCTATAAAGCTTGGAATTATCCCTTCACACTGTTGAAACCATATTTAGTTATTTCCCCCTTTCACTTCATCTGATTAGCTATAATCCCCTTTCACTTTGTATGCACTTAATTGGTTGTACCTCCTGCCCCTTTCCTTTCTCTCGACCAATGGGATTCAATCTCCCTTCACCTGTCACTATATAAGCTGTGTCCTTTCTAATGTGTCTTCAGTTATTGTTTGTTACTGATGATGGCCTAACCGTCGAAATCGATTTAACATTGTAACTCTTTATTTTTCGTGGAAATAGACAACGTTTTTCACTAACTTCCGTTTCATAGTTCTGACCTATTTTGTGATCAAATATATTTAGAAAAACAAAAATAACAACATTTTATTGAACAAAATAATGATTATATTTGCATGAAGCTCTTGATAAATGCCTGTAAGTATGCGTGTAGAATGTGCGTGTGTGTCTATGTGTATGCTTGTGTGTGAGTTTATAATAATTCATTATATACATTTTAACATAAATATATCTAACTTGAATAGAAAATAAACATAATGGCATTTTAACATTTTACATATGCAGAGAATTATATTTGCATACAGCTCTTAATAAATGTTGTCCATACTCAGAATTGATTCGCAATACTTTATATTTGGCCCACGTCGCAGAAAAATCATGATGCACGGCCTCCATAGCCTGTTCGATGTAAGAAGCCGAGGCCATTTCCGTGTTTGGTACAAAATTCTTCCACATGAAAGAAAACCGTGTGAACTTTTGGAGTGACTGAAAGATACAAAGATAAATATGATGCTTTGAATTCATTGATGTATTCAATGAATTTTGGATCTAGCCTGTGAGAAAGATGCTTTGACAACTTCATTGAACTTCTGGAAAGCATCAACGTATTTTAAACAACCCATGCTACAGTTTGAACGCAACAAATCAAATTTCTGTAGCAAAATGCGGCAACTACTTCCTTTGAACGAATTCGTTGATGCTTTTCAGAAGTTCAATGAAGTTGTCAAAGCATCTTTCTCACAGGCTGGATCCAAAATTCATTGAATACATCAATGAATTCAAAGCATCATATTTACCTTTGGATTTTTCAGTCACTCCAAAAGTTCACACGGTTTTCTTTCATGTGGAAGAATTTTGTACCAAATACGGAAATGGCCTCGGCTTTTACAGTGAACAGGCTATGGAGACCGTGCATCATGATTTTTCTGCGACGTGGGCCAAATATAAAGTATCGCGAATCAATTTGAGTATGTACAACGTTTATTAAGAACTGTATGCGAATGTAATTCTCCGCATATGTAAAATGTTAAAATGCCATTATGTTTATTTTCTATTCAATTTAGATATATTTATGTTAAAATGTATATAATGAATTATTATAAACTCACACACAAGCGTACACATAGACACACACGCACATACTACACGCATACTTACAGGCATTTATCAAGAGCTTCATGCAAATATAATCATTATTTTGTTTAATAAAATGTTGTTATTTTTGTTTTTCTAAATACGAGTTTTGATCACAAAATAGGTCAGAACTATGAAACTACATGAAGATTCTATTGTATATTGACACATAAATAACATTTTTTCGGAATTTTGGCGATTATAGCGTATTTTTATGATTAAAGTATCAATTAAAAATTAAAAAACTGAATTTAAAAAAACGGCTCAATGTTTGATTTCAGTTTTTGCTGAATCATAATCCTAACATATTCCCCAATCATATTTCGAAAGAAAATTTGAAGGGCAAGCAGTTTGAAGTCAAATCCGATTGAGGACCACCGTGCTACCTATGTCAAAACTAGACTTTCAAAGGCTTCTCTGCCCGTCGTAAATGACTTCGCGCATGCATTTGCATTAGAACCTACTGAAACTAATTTCGACGATTCTATGTCTAACAAACAGTTCCTCAACCTAGCCGCCAGCTTTCGAATCCCTAAGATGTGTGCAATTCTAACAGCCAGTTTTCTGAGATTGTGAGAAGTCACTAGTATTGCTAGAAAGTCTTAATTAAGCTCTCTACATCATTATATTCTGTAGGTAGTTTTTTTTCCTTCAGATTCTCAAAATATAATTCTACATGAAAAGTACCTACCTACATGTGTTGATTTATTTTCAGCGTTTATTAATTAGGTATCCACTAATTTGTCGTTGTACTGTTTTTTATTTTATGACTATCGTACCGTCTGAGTTCAAAGTTGCAATGGACACAGATCGTGTTTTGCTTCTTTCTAGCGACTTTTTTTCTAACATGATTGTATAAACTGGCTTCTTGTTGCATATGAATATATATATATATCCTCAATTTCCCTACTGTATACCTACATGCTTCATAACCACCCCAAAATCCTAACTAACTGTGTGTACCAACTGGCTTTTTATTGTTTCTGGAAGTGTCTAATGCAATTTTCCAGTCTAAGTACATCATTTTAGCGAATTTCGTAGAAATTGGATCTTTTGAGCTGGATACAAAAAATTTGGTGCTCTAGCTAAGATTTTACAAAAAGAGGAAAAAAGCTGTCAAGTTGGGTGTGGCGCATCGCACATAGTTCCTATGTATCCCTAACAGTTGATGGGGCTTCAAATATAATATTGATTCACGAACTACTAGGCCTGATAATTTATATTATTTAGGTAGGTACTCTTAAATGCTTCTTGGATTTTTAAAAATGTACCTACCGTAGAAGAAAGAAAACAAAGTGCATTAACTCTACGCTTGAAGAAAGTAAACGAGAAATAATGATTTATTATTTGATAATTCATCGTGTTAGCGTGCAATTTTTTTGTGAATGCTGGTTTATAAAGAACACAACCATGTCATAAAAAAAAGAGAGAATTTAATTATATCAGGGAAGTTATAAGTGTGGCAAGGACATTAATCTGACCATGACGAAATTCAAAGGGAAACATTAAATTTGAGAGTACAAACTGTTGTGCATAAAAAATGCTGAATTTAAGGAATACAAATATTGTGTTAGATGAGTAAAATTTATTGATGAAGTTGTGAGCAAAATATACGTTTGAACGCATAAATTTGGTAGGTACCAACCTACCTAACAGTAGTTTTCGTGCGCAGGTTCCTACCATGGGAAAATGTAGAAATATCGCCAATTTTCAAGTAATTTGGAAATCAAATTTAAAAAAAATCGAGAGAAAAAAACTTGTATTTTTGCCTAGAGGCAGCCATGTGCATTTTTGGATGGTGCTCTGCGTCTCGAAGGATAGCCTGCCATGGTGACATGGATTATAAAACATTTTTATTCCATATTCCGGTTTCAATTCCTACTGAATGTATGTAATAAATGTCCAAATGAACCTTCAAAATAAAACAACCAACCAACCTTGTTTTGGTTCTGTGATAGTGATGCGTTGGGTCTTGCATACTTTAGATTGCAAAGAAATTTAAATTAAACTCTCCCTCATTTCTTGAATAATGAAACATGCCTTGGAAAAGGGGCTACAATTTAAATAATTTGGGGCATTTCGTGTTAGCAGTTAAAACTACGGAGAATTTTAGGAAAAGTGCCGAGTCAAACTTATGTTTCTAATGCACCTGTTGCAGTTGAAATTTACGTAAGTACCCAGGTACCATCTTGTTCTAACATTTATAGATTACGACAAGCGCTACTCTTCTTAACAAGGTTTATTTATTTATTTTTATTTTTTTTAATCATCATTTTATTTTATTTTTTTGCTATCTAGATTCTTTTGATCTTGGAACTTGAACCCTCAGGTAGGTATCATTCACCGATGAGGTTGAAATACGTCTCCATGGTTCCAAATTACTTCATACAATAAATAATGTTACCTGTTTTCAGTAAAATAGTTGAAATAAGGTATACATGGTGATTCATGCGGCTACCATTTGGGAATATTGAAGTTAGATCCTATAGCTCTCTGGTGGAACTTGATAGACTTCTATGGGACAAACTGGCGAGCAGTATATGGCCCATATTCTCGTGACGTCACGGCTGGAGTAGGTTCGCGTTTTAGCCAAAGTCGGCCATGAGACCGCCCTACGTCAATGAATCGCTACTCAATCAACCTATTTCTCACAAGAAGTTTCCATCTCACGTCAACATAATTCGTGGTTATACGGCTATTTTTCAACAGTTTTGTTTTGAAAAAGTATAATATTGTAGCAATACAAAGTTTCAATTCAACTAAATGTTATTTGATTGATTGTAGATTGCTGTCAACAATACCAATCTAACGTGAACAAGTTTTTATTTGGACAAGGAGCCTACTAACTATAGTAGTTAATTAGTGTCAGAAAACTAAAGAACTTCATTCGTTTAGGCTTTGAGAATAATTAACCTGAAACATTTTCACATACAAAGACTTCGTTGTTAGATTTGTTTACTTTCTTCCTTCTTTTAACCACGAAAATCATTCACCAATCGTTGGAAAGCTCTCCAACATCTTCCTTCTCACTATAACTCTGCTGTGGGCATGCTATTTCTCATGTTTTGTTTAAAAATAATGGCCTTATCATTTAGACTCAGTTTATTTCACAATGGAAATTACGTGATCCTCTACATGTTAAGCACAATGTCACACCATTCAGTGACTCCTACAAATTGAAAGGAACTTAAATGCTTGCAAACGAGTCTGCAACACATTGGGACTTTTTCATGTGTGTTTTCTTATTGTATTTATTACTAGGCAGATCTCACCCGTGCATTGCACGGCGGGGCGTACAGATCAATTAAATGGGCCATAAGAGAAACCGCCCACCCGTGGGTACTTGATTGAATTCGCGATCGTGTTGACTCATTGTTCCGACACCCGTGGGTACTTTATTGAATTCGAGCCAGGCTACATCACCTACCCCAGTTGCGTTGTTGTTACACAACAAGGTAGTGAAGTAAGGTTGTTAGTTCATGTACCCAAGCATCAAAATAAGAAAACAGTTGATTGTTCTTTACGCAACGCAGTGAGTCTATTTTATTTATTGGTATCGCGTGAGCAAGTTTTCGTGACGATTTTTCAGTTTATGTGCCAAAGCAAAGACATGAAAATGTCAAAACTGGATTCTAGAGCCACTCAGCTGATCTGGGATCGGTCAGTTGTGTTCAGAAGTCCCTCAAGGGCCCACATACCAAATCTCAGAATCGTGGGATCATTAGGGAAAAAACTGGATTCTAGAGCCACTCAGCTGATCTGGGATCGGTCAGTTGTGTTCAGAAGTCCCTCAAGGGGCTACATACCAAATCTCAGAATCGTGGGATCATTAGGGAAAAAACTGGATTCTAGAGCCACTCAGCTGATCTGTAATCGGTCAGTTGTGTTCAGAAGTCCCTCAAGGGGCTACATACCAAATCTCAGAATCGTGGGATCATTAGGGAAAAAACTGGATTCTAGAGCCACTCAGCTGATCTGAGATCGGTCAGTTGTGTTCAGAAGTCCCTCAAGGGGCTACATACCAAATCTCAGAATCGTGGGATCATTAGGGAAAAAACTGGATTCTAGAGCCACTCAGCTGATCTGGGATCGGTCAGTTGTGTTCAGAAGTCCCTCAAGGGCCCACATACCAAATCTCAGAATCGTGGGATCATTAGGGAAAAAACTGGATTCTAGAGCCACTCAGCTGATCGGGGATCGGTCAGTTGTGTTCAGAAGTCCCTCAAGGGGCTACATAAAACTTGGGACAATTCTTAGGCTTGAAAAGTTTTTTTTTTTTTTTTAAATATAAATCGAGAGCTTTCGAACGAATGGTCAACGTCATTTCTGATGGTCATAATCATCGTTGTGGCCACTTGGGACAATTTTCGTGAGCAATTTTCGTGACGATTTTTTTGTTATGTGCCATATGAAAGACATGAAAATGTCAAAACAGTAAAGAAAAGATGATTGAAAATTCCTCAAGTGTCTGTACTGCTGTCTAGGTACCCAGCCATTGCTAAGGTAGCTTCATCAGCGTTTTATTATAAGTTCGTAGTACTATGCTTAACTGAGGAAGCTTTACTTGTTATATTGGATGAATAAAAGGAGAGATTTGATAGTTTGTCAAAATAAACAAGGCAGGTTGTTGCTACACCAAGAAACGAAACTACTTAGGTAGGTACGTACGTCCTACCAGATTTGCTGTTGGTTTAAAGTGCCTAAACAAAGTAGGTGGGTCGTTGCTTTGCCGACAAATACAACCACCGACTAGCAAGTTTGTCAAATATCGAATTAGGGAATATGCAACATGAATTAAAAACCAGCTGCAAGGAAAAAACCTTGAAATGCATTCCTCTGAAGGTAAGATTTCATAAAGACGGCATTGGCAGTGCAGTTATTGCCCGAGTTTTGCAGTTACGCAAATTTTATGGACAAACACGGTAATTAGGTACCTACTTTCGTTTCGATCAATGAAGTACCTACATGAACAAGTAATAATATACGGAAAGTATGTAGGTATGCCTTACCTCTAGGTACTTACCTACCTTTCCACATGTGATACAACTTACTATTCCCGCATAACAGAGCTCTCATAACACATCCTTTCACAAGACCACTTTCACAGTACCTACTCTAAAGATTTTTAGTTTCAATTGATTCAAAGAACAATAGATTTAACAACAACAAGACTTCTATGGGTTATCGTATGGGTCCCACTCTACGTAGCACAATAATATCTACCACGGTGATGTTCACCAAGCCAGCACATGGAGCGCTAACCTCTAAAATTTGACACCAACTCTTGGTCCATTCGACAGTAAACGTCACCCATGTCAGTGTTCGACAAGCCATCACTTGGAGCGCTAGCTCCTAGATTGTGGGGCCATCTCTTCTCTGCTGGGAAGTAGTGTCACCCTTGGCAGTGTTTGCCGAGCCTTGGAGCGCTAACACCCAGATTGTGTTACCATCCCCTGCTCCTCTGCGAAAGTGACTCAGAAGTTATTATACTATGTCACCTGCCGCAGTGTTAGCCTAGCCACCATTTGAAGTGCCAACTCCTAGATTTTAGTGCTACCCACTGCTCTTCTCCAAAATAGTGACACGGTTGTATATGTCATTCATGGTGGTGTTTGCCAAGCCACCACTTGGAGCGCTAACTCCTAGATCATTGCGCCAATCTCTCTCCGGGGTGAAGCAGTACTTAACTCCACAGTATTTGTCACCCGCGGCCTGTGCTGTGCCAAGCCTGAGCCTATTTGTGCCAAGCAACCATTGCCTTTGTGATTCTCGTGATCTGGAATTCCTTTTATAGTAATCCTATAATTGTTAATAAGAAATACATTATTCAAGAATTTCTTTGTTTCCCAGACCAGTAGCCTTACTGTCAGAAAAAATATGAATTTTTTTGTTAATGGTATTGTAGATTTGTAAGGTGACCAGGCACATATTGATTGCCTATATTTTATTTTGAAATACAGTTGTGTGTTTGTTGAGGCTGTAAGAGTCTGCAACTTGCAGGCTGGGTATAAACACTCCACCTCCTGAGGATGATTCAGTATTTTTAAAATACCTAACTATGCTAAAAATTAATAAAATAATGTTAAATAATATTAATAATTTGTGAATGACTTCTTCTCCTTCCACTCGTCTCTGCCAGCTGTGGGCCCATGAATTTATAGGTCCATGATTCCAGCACCACTATAAGTATGACCACAAATGCTTCTTTCGTGGTGAAAAATGTAGGTTGGTATCACGTAGGTAGATATACAAACATTTGTCTTGATGCTTGAAATATGAGGAGGAAAAAACTTGGATAATCGTACTAAATTATCGAATCACTGATTATATTTAAATCTAGATAACATCGATCATTTCGATTAATCGATACCCATTCCTATTTAGGAGTACAATGAATGAGGAAACTGCCCTTCCCAACTTGACAGGCGTTCTTCGCTCATTTCTGGAAAGGTTGAACTCGAAATGGAGAAGAAATTTCACTATTTGTCATGTATAAGTATAATGACTTGACGATTTATACTATATGTGGGGTAACTTATTTTCTTGAAGAGGCTGAACGGTTTTGTGATTTCCGTTGTGAGAGTGATGGTTCATGCGTAGGCGTGTCAGCTCGCTGCGATGGAATTAGCCAGTGCGCCGACAATTCAGATGAAGACGGTTGCATTGGTAAGTTCTGTGAAAGAATTGGCAGATTTATACATTTTTGTTTGCAACATAACAACTTTTAATTTATTAATAATTTTCCAAATTATAAAAATAACAGTAAAAATTGAAGGAGGTACCTAGAAAATGTTGGATCATAGGCAAACGATTTTTATATGAGTCTGGTCATATTATACCAGAAGAATCCCTTTCTGACTCACCACACTGATCTATTGTCGAAGTGAATTCTTTGCCTCTGTAATTTTTAACATAGAATGTGTTTTAGCCTTGGCATCTCCAACCGAAAACGAAACGTTTATGTGTAACGAAAATGTGTTGCAACTATTTCTGATGATTTCCGCTTACAACCCGAGAGGGAGATTTTTCATCCCACAAAATTCGTTAAAAAAGCTCTCGATTTATCCAACTATTTTATGTTAACTACTGCAAAGTGCATGGCCAGCAAGCGGAGTTAAGAGCACGGTTGTTTGAATAATTGTTTACACACAGGTGATCATTCTTAATAATTGATATTGTGAACATGATTGCAACCGCTTGTTAATTTCTGATGGTTTCATTGTGCTGTTGATAAATAAATAAGACAGCTTGACATAGTAGTGATAAGATACACTGCAAAATCTGAGTCATTCTTATATGCGGGTTTCACTGGTTTATGCAAAACGTGTGGGCTAAAACACATTCTGTGTTTCAATAATTTCATTCGAAATATGTAATGTAGTTAACCGGGGGTCCAGGGGGCTTCCCTGGTGAAGCGCAGAGTGCCGAATTTTCTCTGAAATTTTATCTGGGCATCTTGCATCCCACACCAACAGTGGCCCGTCCTTCTGTTGTAAGATTACATTTCATCTGGTATTTCGCCGTTATCCATGCAGATACCACTAGGCCCAGGTTCTAACACCGAGGGTCGTTTGCTGAGGGTAGGTTTTTTGCTTTGCACTACTCATCATGCTGCGTTCAGGCAACTTCCACGTGTCTAACCGTGGTTTTCATCTTTGGTTACAAGTTCAGCATGTGGATACTTGTGAGAGACGCTGAAATTGAGGTTAGGGAAAGACAAAGCTTATCTTCTCCTATATCCCCTTCATTTTTCTTTTGGGGTGTCATGGCAAGAACCAATGCTTTTTCCTGTCAGGTTCCTTTATTTTTTTTCCTTAAAGCGAAGGAGTTGTGGTTTTTTGTTTCCTGTGTCTCTACTTTTATTTCTTTTCAAACATTTTCCTAATCTATCCTTATTCTCCCAAAAGAGAGTGTTGTGCTGTTTCAAGTCCCAGATGCCTTGCCTCTCTTCTGCGGCACCATTGCCTATCACTTATGCCCGTGTCCCTGCAAATTGTACCTATCTTCAACCATCCAGTTGAAACTGGCTCCTCCCATTTTTTGGTTTTCGTGAGGGTTAGTCTTTGGAAGCCTTCATACTCTTTGCGAAGGACTGCCTCCCATGAGCATATCAGAGGGGTGACGGAGCCATGAACGTCTTCTGCTACTGCATCAATCTTACGATGCTTAGCAAAGCTGCAACTGTTGAGATGGAATTCCAGTCTTAAGATGAATAAAAGTGGACGTCTGCCTTTATGTTGTGTTATCCAAGTCAACGCTACTGTGAACCCCAAAGCTTAGAAATTCGTAGTAGGCGTCTACTAATTCAGCACATTTTTCAGTTTTGCCGTTATGACTGTCCATGGAAGTGGGATTTACACACACTAGGTGATCCACATATTCTGATACAGAAACAATCTGTTTACAGAATCAATCTGATTCAGAAATAATAAGCCAATGTGTAACATTTTGCAGCATTTAAAAAACACTATTGAATTCGTAATAGTTCAAAAATGATTTTAATGCCAACTTTTTTGTTTGTTTGTTTTGCAGCCTGCAACCATCCAGACTTTAAATGCAGCAACGGTACCTGTATACAAAGCAGTTTGAAATGCAACGGACGACAAGATTGCCCTAATGGTGAAGATGAGAACCTTCCAGAATGCAGTGAGTAACTCAAACAATGACATTGACGGACGTACCGGACACTTGTTTGCCATTAGTCATGAAAAAAAGCGTGTTCAATACCATAAAAATAGCTTGTTTTTGGGCCGTGCTTATAATTTTTTTTTAATGACAGAGCTGAATAAGTGTGATTTATTTTGCGTATCGAAATGTGGAACGTTGGTGAAACATTAAAAAAGCTGATATGAGTTCCGTTTTTGCATCTATTTGAAGGAGGCTTAGATTTTGAAGAGAACGATACTGAGCGTGTAAATAAATGGAAGTAGTGGGAACGGAATAAAGCTTCATTGAAAAAGCTGTTGAAACTCCTGTTTTGAGTTGTCGAAAGAAATAGTACAACTCGAGTGTCGGAATCAAAATTGAAAAACATAAGGATTGTCTACTGGATTAAGGATTATCTATTGGTATCATAATTGGATGCTTTCCTTACATTAAAGCCAAATCTACTAAACTTATGTACTTTTAAGGTATCTCAGCATTGTCAGTATATTATAATTGGGGGGGGGGGGGGGGGGGGGGGGGGTGAAAATTGAAAGCTCTCTACATTTCTCGATCCTTGTAATAAACTGTAGATGTTGATACCACGGGAGAAAATTATTTGTAGACAGTAATTTGAACAATTTTTGAGTACCAAACCAAAATCAATTAGCTACACTAATAATACATCATCCAATATATATATAGGTATATGTCAAGCCAATCTTATGGTAAGGAGAGAAAGCTGCCATTTATTGAACGAAAAGATGATTAACGCTAATTAATACGAAATTAAAAATTGGGGGGAAAATACAATATCAAAATGATTCCGATTCTTCGAATGTATGCATTCGATGGCTCACTCAATGTGTATCTGTACATAGGCTGATGTAGTAGGTACTTTTATTTTAATTTTCGCGCTTTGGTTCCATTGAGTTGGTTTACACAATCTACGAAAACCAAAAATTAAAAATACCACATCATTTGTAGATATTTCCACAAAAAATAGCAAGATATCATGGCTATTGCTGGCAGTGAACGAACGTGAAGCTGAAAATGTATTGTGAATTTCCAAGTTGAGTGATTTTGATTTATGGAATGCAGGATACCTATCATACCATAAAAATGTAACCTTAAAATTATATTTAAAAAAAAACAGGTTACTCAATTTTAAGGAGTAAATAATGTATTGCAAATAGTCCATATTGGGGTGCATATTGGGTGTTGAATCTATCTGTTCGCATCAACTATGCAGATTCTTTGCATTTATTATTCTTCCTTCGTTTTTATATGTTTTGAAAATTCAAAATCACTCAATTTATAAAAGCATGTGGTGCAACGCATGGATGAAATGGGAAACGTTAGTCTGCTATGTCCAGCAACACGTTCAAACACTGACCAGTGTTTTTGTTGCATAACTATTTTATTTATACACTTAACGTGGCATTACAGGAAATCGGTATGAACAAATATTATTGCGTAAAATCTTTTTTGGTCGCCATTGGGAACACTGTTGGGCGGTTATAACGTGTTCTTGCTTGTTGAGAATCATCAGGCAGGAAATGAGTCAAGGTCACGACCTTGACACAAATTGGAGTTTGTCAAGGTCATGACCATGAAAATTAGCTCGTTACTAGCCATGTTCACAGACTTAGTTCTTCAGCAGATAATGCACCAAGATTGAACTTATGGTGACATACACAGGTACATCGTAATTGATTCGAGGTACCTACCTTCTTCAGCTAATTAGATATCAGTCATGTTACTGGTACTATACCTTGGTATACATTTACTTGCTTAGCCCTTCTTCAGTTTAATTTGTGATTTAAAAATACCATACGGGCATCTGATTACTTTGCCTAAAATTTTCTTTATTTCATTTAACCTCTTCTTCTAGTTGAAGGCGGGATTGAAATTCATTACGAACGCCATTACATCTGGAGTATTAAATAGCTGATTTGCATTGGAACATACATAGTCTTAATTTCTAAATGTTTACAAGATATGTATATACTGAACAGATATAGTAATACACCAAGGTTTATCCTTATTTGCCTCTAATCCATACATCCAACAATATCAATAGAATTCTCAATTTCATCCTAAAATTAAGAATATTTAATTTTATTCTTAATTTTACGATTCTGTACTCCAGAAACATCGGCATACCCCGTGAATTTTGATCGCCTTCATTTTATTCTTACATGAATTAATGTAACCGTCAAAGGAAATAGGGACCTTAACTTATAAAACCAAATTGTTATTATCATTTATTTTATTTTTACAAAATCTGGGTTTTGGGTTATTGGTTTTTATTCGTCAATTATCCTTGCTAATGACGTTCATTTTGAAGGTTTTAACAATAAAAAATAATGGTGAATGAGAAAAGTTACTTCTATGCCGTGTTGCAGATAACGTACTGTAACCTATCCACTCCTTCACTTCATTCTCGTACATAACATGAGCGGGCTCTTGAAGTACGTATCACTCGTTAAAAAAATAGGGGTATTAATTTGTTACGACCTAAAAATTATACTTAGACAGAATTCGACCTCATGACCGCGAGAGAAAGAGGAGGACCCCTCAGCCACCACCCCTCTGGCCTTTGGGTTCCTTATCCACTCAGCTGCCAATTTATCAAACCTCTTTGATTGTGGCCTGAACGTAAAGTTTCCTTGGAATCAAATATCTGCAGGTTTGGCTGAATTGGGTTTGGACGAATGATAAGCTGAAGCTGAGGACTAGGGGTCTAGTTGCAGTTACACCCTGGAAGAAGTTGCAGTCGAGTGAGGAATTATCGTGGTGTATTTTGGCTCAGTGCGTGAGGAGGTGATGATCTTCATCAGAGAATTCGATGTCTATAGTCTGGTTTGAGATGGATTACCTATTGAAGTTTGGGTCCTAATGTCCTGATAATTGGCCAAGTCTTGATGTTACTGTCCTACTGACTGCACCTAATGTTACGGCCCACAAGGTATTTGATTCCTCGACGAAATTCGAACTCATGCCTTTCCCCGAGAGAATAAGGAAGTCCTCCCAGCCATCACCTCCTAGGCCTTTTTGGGTGCCTTTAATCCACTCGGCTACCAAAGCCAATTTAACAAACCTCTTCGGCAGTGGGAGTTTTCTCTGAACTTAACATTTCCTTGGAATCCAATATCAGCAGTTTCCGCTAAGTTGGGGTTGGAGGAATGACAGACTGAAACTGAGGACTGGGGTTCTTGTTGCAGTTACTAGCAGGACGAAGTCACAGTCGAGTGAGGTCATTATTGGGGTGTATTTTGGCTCAGTATGTGAGGAGGTGATGATGCTTCATCAGAGAATTTTATGTCTACAGTCTGGTTTGAGATGGATTACCTATTGAAGTTTCGGTCCTACTGTCCTGATAATTGGCCAAGTCTTGATGTTACTATCGTACTGACTGCGCCTATTGTTACGGCCCTAAAATTATATGATTCCTCGACAAAATTCAAACTCATGCGAAGACGAGAAAAGGCCTCGGTTCTTTGAATGATAAAGACCTCCCAGCCACTCCCCCTAGGCCTTTTTTGGGTGCCTTCAATCAACTCAGCTACCAAATCCGTTTTAACAAACCTCTTCGACTGTGGGAGTTCTCCCTGAGTGTAAAATTTCCTCTGAATCAAATATCAGCAGTTTTGGCTGAATCGGGGTCGGATGAATGTCAGGCTGAAACTGAGGACTAGGGGTCTAGTTGTAGTTACTAGCTGTAAGAATTCACAGTCGAGCGGGGTCATTATCAAGGTGTGTTTGGGCTCAGTGCACGAGGAAGTGATGATGCTACTTGAGGGACTTTGATGTTTACAGCCTGACTCGAGAGTGATTATGGGTTGAAGTTTGGGTCCTACTCTCCTTATAATTGGCTAAGTCTTAATGTACAGTACTGCTGACTTAATGTACTGCGCCAATTGTTACAGCCAAAAAAAAAAAAAAAAAAAAAAAAAAAAAAAAAATAATAATAATAATATATATATATATATATATATATATATAAAACTTTGACAAAATTCGAACTCATGCTTTTCCTCGAAAGAATTATGAAGACCAACTTTTATCCACACGACTGCCAAGGCCAATTTATATAAATCCTCTTCAATTGCGAGCGTTTTCGCTGAACTTAAGATTCTAAGTTGTTTGCTGGCACATAATAAAATAAATAAATAACTCAACTAGATATTTCTCTTGGAACAGATGGAATTTTCTGTTAATCATTCCAAAAACTTCCAAGTTCCAACTTTCCTTTTTGAAACTTAAACTTTGGACATTGCTGCGACAAGAAATCGAAGAAAAATTCTGAAAACACAATCGAATTCAGCAATTTTTGTACTTTTAGAAAATACCAGTAACTCGCTTTTTCGAAAAAATGTATGTTAAGGCTCATTTCCTTTGGACGGTCACAAACAATATTCATCTCACTAGAATTTACTTGGGAATAATTTTTGGTACAACCAATATTATAATTGCACGGAAGGAAATTTCGTCATGAACATTAAAAACCAAGTACCTTCCAGGATCATTCACAAATCACCTTCGTTTAATTGTACATTGTAAGAGCAGCGCTTTCTTTGGGTTTTGTACGAGCTTAATGTGTTCGTCTGGTTCTTTGTCTGGCTTTTTTTTTTAAATTGTTGTGTTCTCATTTTTTTGTGGTTTCTCTTTTTTTGTATGTTCTTGTGGCGTTTTACCCCATAACCGATTTACAGCTGGTCGAGAAGCCAACTGCCTCGACAGCGAGTTCACTTGCAACAGCGGGCAGTGCATCAACATTGCTTTCCGATGCGACGATATAGCCGACTGTTTCGACCAGAGTGACGAAGATGAGAGATGTAAAAATAGAGGTGAGATGAGGGAAGGCAAACAAAATAATGTTTGTCCTACTGACCTTTTGAATTTTTTTTTCGATTTTTTTCCCCACATTAAACCAATTATATTTTTATTGGTGGAGGGGGGGGGGGGGGGGGGCTGGAACATTATTAATAATAGGCTCTCATTTTAGCGAATTTTTGTAAATAAGCTATTGCAATGGCTTCAAAAAAATTTAAATTAAAATTTTCCAAATCACACAAATCAAACTTTCCAAATGAATGAACGAAAGCCACCGAGTTCGTTAGCCAGTACTTTTTTAATACACTAAATTGCTTAAATTTCAGATATATGCTTTGAAAAAATCACAAAGAATGGCGAAAACGGTTGAAAAATATTAAATTTATGTTTTTAAGAGGAATGTTACTCATATAAAGTTTATGGACTGCAACCTACAACATTCAAAACATTTTGCACAAAACTATACAAAAAAATGTACTTTAATTTCATTAATATGTGCTGAAATTTTTTTAGAAACTACAAAAAAAGCTAAAAATCCGGAATTTCTTTTTGAATAGATAACTATAATTTAGAAGAAGTTTTTTTGTCATAAAATGGATATAAAAATTTCATTGCACTCAAAGTGTTTAAATTTCAAAATAATTTATCATAAAAATAATACGATAATTCACGAAAATTCGCTCATACGGTCATGTAGCACGACTGGAACTTATTACAATTAAAAAATCTTAATGTTCCTTTTGAGTAAAATGGTTTCGATTCCTTTAGGAGACATTTAATTTTTTTCAGATATTGTTTAATAACCACAATTCGCCGTTGGGCAGAGCTCGGAGGTAAATTTCGTCATAATGCCCACCATGGACTCATGAATAAATACAAAAACTTATGTTCTTCAATAGTTGATATTATTTGAAATGTTATACCCAAAATAAATTAAGGCTTACTCTGCATGAGTAAGACCACAGAACTGTTGGAGAAATTCTCTGAAATCTAGTGTTACAAGTCAATGATCATTTTAAATAAGATACACAGATTATTTATCGTGAGTTCTTAAACCGGGTTATAAATTCAGATATTTGTGTGAAATAAAAGATGACGTTTCATTGGTTAAAACTAGAGGTTTTAAATTGTTAGAGTTAATTTTTCCTCTGATTTGCGAAATGTTCGTAAATTGATGCGGTTTTTACGAAATATGGAGATTTTTTTCCAATTTATTTTCAAGTATCAGAAAATTCTCTGTACGTTTACCATTAATGCAATGTCTTTGAGTAAAGCTTCATTTGTTTCTCACATCATCAAAAAACTATTTCTCTATTCATTATCTATGTATGGATTGGCGCATTCATTCTGGTCATGGGTATTTCATAACCTACATCCGCTTTCTTTAATAATCTTTATCATTATTTGTCTCAAATTCATCTCAAATCCCGTAATTTCTTCAACATGAGTAATTTTCCCTTTTGGGTTATCCTCTCAGTAGGGAATACGTTTACAGTTCTTTATAAACTATCATGAACCTTTACAGCTCTAAAGAAACGGGTGAAAAATTAATGAAAATTAAATCAAAGGCATAAAATTCAAGAATTTTCCTGAATTTTTACACATATTGATCGAATAGGGAGTAATTAATACGCCATTCACAAACAAAACTTTTAATAAACAGAACTGTAATGTCCTGCAATAACATTTGACCACAGGACTATGTAACACTTGTAAATGTTGTTAAGATGTTTTGAACTCTGTTCCGTAACTGCCGTAAATGGAGCCCTGACGATACCTTTATGAGGCTTGATAAAATACTAAAATCTTGGACGTGCTCTTCATCTTCAACACCATCATAACTCCATACTTGACTTTGATACTTCAACCTTTATTCAAAAATATATCCTGAATGCTCATTTCTGAACTCAGAAGCCGTGCAAACGAACAATCTGTTAGCATTAATGAATCCACATAGTCCAAATCTTGAGGAAAGTAACTCTCAAGAAAAAAAAATCAATATCTCCTCCTCTTCATTAGACACTCATCCCATTTTTTCGGTAGAAATATTGGAATAAGGTGAAATAGAACAGTCAATTTTCCCACCACCAGGGACCTATTTCATAAAACTACAATTAAAGTGCACAAGTTTACAGGCTACAGGTACATACAATGCACAGTGTAGCGCTACAGGCGTTTCATAAAAATAATAGTGCACTTGTAACTTGAATGACAATTTATAGGCAGATTTTACAGGAGTGGTTACCTTTCTGTCATCAGGTTTGTCTGGAGAAACAGTCCCGAATCAGATCGGATTCGAACCAGAACCAATCGAACTGAAAAGGGGTGGGGATAGAGGCGTTCAGGACTGTTAGTTTCAACTCCAGTTGTCCGAATAGTTTTTAAACAAGGTACTTCGTGGGAGGTGGGAGTCTTAAATCTGTAATCTGTGATAAACGTGAAAACGTCTACTGCGCATGTCTCGAACTAAAAGTTCTGACAACTAGTTCTTTACGGTTCTGGACTCCTTCTCCGGAGAGGTTCCTGGACTTCAGAACTGGTTCTGAGTCTCTCAGATCTGCCAAAACTGGGTGTTTCAGTCTCAAACGGTTTGGGATGGCTTCTCCGAACAAACCTGGCAAGCCTATTTTCGAGGTTATTAGGTAGCTACAGCAGTCACGACTGAGTGCACTGCTCTGTGTACTGTTATTTTGGATACTCTATGCATGTCATCAACATCATGGTAATGCCAGACTATTCCCAGCCAATGGAGAGCAAGGCACAATGCTGACACGTTAGTAAGGCGTGGTTTGAGGATGAACCATGATCTAATCAACCCCCTACCCTAGAGAGCACATATTCCATTTCTACAGCGATTATGCGAAATTGTTCATTGAATTCATAAGCACCCACGAAACTAAAATTCGTACGCTCTCGAAATAACTGTCTTCATCTTCGGAGGACGCGTCGAACAACTCTTTCCGCTTCCTCTTCTTCCGAAGATGATCTTCTCCACATAACTACTAATTATAGAATTATAAGTATAAAATTAGAGTGGCAACCTAATTGACGCAAAAACGCACAAAATGATGGAATAAATCAAAGTTGTTTAGATAAGATAAACATGAATATTATATATATATATATATATATATATATATATATATATATATATATATATATATATATATATATATATATATATATATATATGATAAGAAATCCTAAAGGGAGATAGGACATGGTCCTTATCAGGCAAAGATGTAAGTCGTTGGTCCTCCCGACTAGATCGGGCTCCCACAACTGAATTTAATTAGCAAAAATCAAACCACAGATCACTAAGCAAAAATCAAATCACTTGGGAACTCCAAAAATACAGGGCAATAGAGATAGGTTAAAAATATTATCCGTTTTTACACTTGTAAATTGTAGAAAACTTTTGAAGAACGCCTGAAGAGTTGTGAAAAGTTACCTCTGTGAACATGTAATATTCACTGGGACTTACGAATGTACAACTGTTTGTAGGTTTATGAAATGCCTGTCATTTTTATTCACCCGTAAAAAGTAAAAACTTTCCTTTAAATTTTAACTTGTAGTTTTATGAAATAGGCCCCAGGACTCACTTGAGTTTCAGAACTATGGTAGCCACACTACCTACCTATCTACCAAGTTATGAAGATTCGTTGGTATCATCATTCATCCTAACTGATCGCTTTCATGCTCTAACACGAATCCATTTTGCTTAACTGGGAGCTTGGGTTATTCCTTGTGCCTTCAATATTTATTACATTCTATCAAATTTCACTTCTGTGTTTTCAAGTATTTTCTGTAGGTAGGTACTAAAAATTATGGGCAACAGTGGTTTCTTTATTATTTATTTATTACAAGTAGGTATTATTTATTATTCACGTATTTATTTGTTGATTTCATTTCGTTTTATTTTAAGAAGAAGGAGAAGCTTAGAGCTTTTCTCTCTAACCATTTGAGTAAATAGGTTTACTCATTGGGAAAGTGAGCCAGCTTCCCTCATCTCTCTCGATTTTAAAATTAAAAAAAACCTTATCGATTATTTTTGGATCATTAGACTGCTTGGACGATGACTTCTATTGTGAGGATACGAACAAATGCATTCGGAATGACCAGCGCTGCGATGGGACCAAACATTGTGACGATGGATCGGACGAAAAGAATTGTCGAGGTAAGTAAGAGAAGAGAGATGGGAAGGCAGTAACCTTAAAAGTTTGTCATTTCATCTAAATTGAGATTGTAAAAAATTTAAAATTGGTGATAGACACTCCTGAGAAGTTGTATGGTTTTAAGGTGTTTTGCCCTAGGATGAGAAGGATGGCTTAAAGTTAATGATAATAACAAGGATTTATTATCATTATAACTACTTCCATTGGCTGCAATCGTGATTCAGTTACTCAACAATGCGTTTTGAACACTGGATAGTTTAGATGATTTCGATACGACTAAAAGAAAAAGAAAACATTCGAATCAGTCTGCCTAGCCGTTTTAGCTTGTATCCATCATCCTTACCCAGTGTCCTACATGGGTTTGCTTCGTGTGTAGACGCGTTCAAGTGTCAGACCAATAGAAACCATAGAGATTGTCACGTGACCCCAGCTGCGTGTTAACGCGTCATCGAACTTATGGTTCCATTTTCAAAATAGTTGGATTTTCACCGTCACCGCCTGCAATTTTTGTTTAATGTTTGTAAATCTGGAATCCTTGAAATCAGAAGTGCATAAATTTCTAGTTCTATGGATCCCTTGCCAAGTAGGGTATTCAAGTCATACAACAGGGACTATAATCCAAGGTAGATTGTGATGAAGAGGTGAAGTGGGAACGATCATGGCAAGTAGTCCTTGAGTATAATTGTGGGGGACAAATTACCAAATTATTGTCCAACACTTTTCACTATGTAGTAGAAAGTGTCCACTGTCAATATAGAACATGACTTGAAATGCTCTTCACGTTCCCTCAACTTCGATTGCAATGGGAGTTGTATGATATTCACGAAACTTCCTTCCGTATTTAACTATTTCCTTCACTGGTCTCTTTTTTTCTTTCTCTTTTTTAAAATTCTTTTGGGCTAAATAATTGAACAGAAAGGTTGAACAGGTCAGCAGCTCCAATCCGCTGAACGACAGCATGAAAGCAAATTAAAATGAATCACGAAGTTGAAATGGCTTGAAAACCCTGAGTACTTGTTTTGTTTGTGCTACTAAGCATTTGATGTGTTTCTACGTAGAACACCATTTTCCCCCTGTGCGAAATGTCACACCTACGCGCCAACTTTTGTTGTTCTGTGCAACTGTGTTGTGTCATTCACACTGGAACACAGATCAATATTACTGTACCGATAATTCTGAATATGTTTTCATTTTGGACAATCAGGTTTGCAACTAATGTGAGGTGAGTTACCCATCCTATCTCCTAGAACGAAAAACCACAAACTTACAACTTACTTTGATTATCATATTTTGCTGTGGGTTTTTTGAAGAAGAAAAAACCATCGATTCGGGTACATATTTTGTAAATTTAACATGTCCAATGATTGCATGGTAGAGAGAAATCTGTAGAAGAGAAATGGACTGTAGAAATTTACTGTAGTGGATCATGCAGGATTTATTTGGTGGATATCCTTGGAGCTTTAGTGATTTTGTTTTTATATTATAACTATGTTAATTGTACAGATCAAGAAATTGAGCTTTTAGCCTCTGTAAATAGGCTTTAAAAACTAGATGCTCTGAAGCACTTGTAGTGGCCTTTGGGACCGATACATCTGACTGCCCGAGTTGCTGTTCAATGATTTTTGTCATAACTTGCTGTGGGATTCGAACTACGATTTTACAGCCCCATAACCTGTTGTAAATGAAATAGGTACCTATTTCCTTTTGTGGCTTTGAACTGAATGTTATCTGAAAGGTTTGTATACTATACGTTCAAATCGCTGGAAAATATGGGGAAAATTAAAATTGTTTCTTGATAACTTGGAACTTTTAGTTGTTTTGCCTGGTGTTTTGGACTGCAGTCCAATTCTAGTTGAATTGCTTTGACGGGTGGGTGATTAGTATTTAGGCTGCCGTTTCAGGTAAGTAGGTAGCCAGTGATCGCTATTCAATTTAATACTTTTGAAGAGTACAGGGGAAAAATGGGCTATCATGGTTTTTACTGATTTGGAGAAAAACGAATTTGAATTGGAAAAAAACTCAATAAAATGTATATCTTATAACGAATATTTTCAAATGAATCAAATCCCTGACTTTTTCGGAAGAGATCGAAATTGAAATTTTTCTTGTGTAGGTTTTTGATGGGTAGTATAATTCTGATTGACAAAGTGGCTGCTGAGCCAAATCTGGGCAACCTGTGCAAGTATTTTCTTCTTTGTTGTCGGGTTCGGGCATCACAAACTTGCGAGTAAATTCTTCATTATAGCTCTCACGATAGTAAACTAGCTGAGGGTAGTCAACATGAAATTTCACTTCTCTCAGCCACCTTGTTTTCATTGAAGCTTTAGGAATATACCTTGTGTCAAGATAACCCACCCAATCAAAATATCTGATTTTGATCAGGCCAAAAAATCTATGCAAAACACAGGACCAAACGATGAATATTGAATAGATACAGCAACAGATTAGAAAAGTGGAAGAATATGACATCTGAACCTGCTGTGATTTGCAGGCGGTAGCTCGATAGCCCGTTCTTTCCCTGGACCGCTCCCATAAGCCCGTTCTTTCACTGTATACGAAGTATTCATCCGCTGTTTTGAAGTATTTAGACCCTTTTTTCCCCTATTTTGACCACACCACCGTGTTCGGCTACCCCCAATACATAAAGTACCATTCTCAACTCACTTTTGACAAAAAATCGAGATAGCCCGTTCTTCCCCTGTACTCTTCATTGTCACAACAGTTGGCAAGGGGTAAACAAGATGTTTTCTGGCGAATAAAAACAGCCTTAAAGTAAATTAATCACTTTTAGATTACTTTCGGATTTGTAAATATTGTTCTGTGTGGTCCCAGGTGTGTTCCTAAATTTCCTGTCAAAAAGTTACAATTTTAGATCGATTTCGACGGTTAGGTCATCATCATTAACAAACAATAACTGTACAACAATATGGAACATAACAATACTTAACAAGAGATTTAAACCCTAGTGAAATAGTTAAAGTCAATCGTTTAAGTCACTAAAGTTTGCCCAAACGGAAAAATACTAGTTGTGACAAAATATTGATATGAACACTCAAGTGGTTTATTAAAAGGTTAAAAATGTTGAAGACAAAATAAAAAATTATATTCCAACATTTCTTTGGCTTACATGTTGGCTTTGTCAATACAAATTCGTTTCATACGACAATTTTTCTCATTAGGTGATACTTCATGACTGGAGTGTTACTTACTTTTGCTTATAGAGGTGGTTTAAAAACTGGGCTCGAGTAAATCGGGTAATTTGCGAGACTGTCAGTGGGGTAAGGCGGTATGGGCAGCACTGTTCACCTATGAAGTAACATTGCTGGTTTCATGAAATAATTGAACTGTAACACGAACATAAATTACCATAATGTTTTGTCTTTGATGTTGACCGTATAGTTAGCTCTACTCTCATGTTGCAATAAATCATATCCAGGAATGTGCAGCTACACGGAATGGGAGTGCGCAAACAGTCAGTGCATCCAGGCGTCGCAGAGGTGCAACAACGATCTGGATTGTGATGACGAATCGGACGAACGCGGCTGCCCGAGGCCCACTGGTAAGAATTATTTTGAGCCGCTTCTGGACAGATAGATTATATTTCATTGTAGAAGACTAATGAAGGCAATTCAAAAGTTTGAAAAATAATAAAATAGGTATAGTGCGTACATGGCATAGCAAAGAGGTAAATCGTCATGAGATATGTCAATGCAAAAAACCAATTGAATAGGTAGGTACTAATAATCGTATGAAACTTTCTCGCTTAAGAGCAGTAGTCAATCTCAATTCCAACTAGTGATATCTTCTGGCATGACACACGCAGATTGTAATTCTAAAATTAATTTAAAGATAATTGATCGCTTCTAACTTATAGGAATTAAATAGGTACATCTTGGTCAAGCAATTATAGTAAAGTCAGTACCAAGTAAGTTATTTATTTATCTATTTGTATTTTTAATTTTCGTGCATTAACACTCAGAAGGTCCCGTAACTCCAGAGTGCACTGTTTTTATAAAACGTGCTGGACCTGTGATAGTCCACGATGGCAGCAGCGCCTCCCAAGAGTTTCGTTGTGACTTCACCAGCAATGTGCCAGTACACCCCGAAATCCGTGGAGTGTTTGAGGAGTCGATTCAAGAAGTTGTCAGACCTAAAGCTGAGCTCCTTCCGCAGAATGAGGCTCTGATCCGATATCTAAACTTTGGGCATATCTTCAAAACTGTTGCTTACTCTAAACGACTTCGATATGTAGAGTGTTTGATTTTCGACGAGCAAGAACGAGAGCTAGGACGAGCCAACACCAATTTCGATCGTGTTGAAATTATTGCAACAGGTAGGTCAAACCAGCATTGGAAAGTACTGCTGAAAGTGGACGTCCTTGTGAATCGTCAGTGCTTGATGTCCTTCTGCTACCGATTGTTTCTGGGTTTCGACTATGGTGGAAGGCTACTTCGCTATAATAAATTTACATGTAGGTACATCCATAAATGTGGAACACAACCTTCTTTAAGATAGGTTCATACTATTTAAGCTGGAAACGAAGCTTCTGCTACATACTGATGAGAACTTGCAATGAGGCTTTGATCCGGCACCTAAACTTTGCTCATATTTTCAAAACCTGAGCTTACTCTAAGCGACGAACAGGAATATGAGGTAGAACGAGCCAACGCAAATTTCGATTATATGTTGACATTACTACAACAGGCAGGTCGACCAGCATTGAAAATTACTACTGAAATTGGACGTCCTTGTGAGTCGTCAATGCTTGATGTCCTGGATAGTTTCTTGATTTTTCGACTATAGTGAAGGCTCGTATTGTTTGTTTTAATAAATTTACCTGTATGTGCATTTCAAAATTGCGAAACATACCCTTTTAGCGAATTTTCGTAGAAAATTAAGCTATTGCAATGGCTCCAAAAATTTTTAAATCAGAATTTTCGAAAATTGTCTTTATTGAAATCCGTTTTGAGGTATTCTGAAACGAATCCTAGAGTTTGACGCTTTTTCATATATATATATATGTCCTTCCAGACGATAACTCTCCTTAGGATTGAGATAAAAATTCCGTTCTTGCGCCAAAAAATCAAGCTTTCCAAAAGAAAGGACAAGTTCGTTAGCCAGCATTTTTGAGCACATTAAATTTGTAAAATTTGTAAAAAGTGACGAAAAAAATCAATAAAAATCGCAAAAAACGGCTAAAAATCTTTACATTTATATTTTTTAGCAGAATATTGCTCAAATAATGTTTAATAACTATAAAATAGATAGAACATTCGAAAATTTATGTACACAATTATGGTGAAAAACGTACTTAAATTTTATTAAAATTCTTAAAAATCGGTTAAAAAAGTTGAAAATCCAAAATCTCTTTTTGAATGGCAGATTATTATTTAGAACGAGTTTCTTGCTATAAAATTGGTAATAGACATTTTCTTTTCACCCAAAGTACACAATTTTCAAAACAATGTAACCTAATAATAGTACGATAATTTACGAAAATTCGCTTATACGATCATGCTGGAACTTTTTAAGATGTTCATACTACGTAAGCTGAATACGAAGCGTTTGCAGACATACTGTTGAGCACTTGCAAGGCTGCATAGAAATATGTTCAGATACTTGGTCAAATAAACTTAGACGTACTTACCGTTTGAATGAAAAGTCAACAGATGGTCTATTGAAAACCGCTAATGAAACGTAAACCTGCTTGTGATTGTGTCTGCTTTGCGTCCTTCAGTTCTTATTATTTTAGACAGAATACAAGGCTTTGAATTTGTGTTGAGGCGAATTCGTACGCTTATGGTGGATGTTTCCATAACGTGTTCGATAAACTATCAACTATTGTGTGAGTCATCAATCCAAACTCCCTTTCATTGTTAAGTTATAATTTTCACCATCTCTATTTCACCAATGTTATTGTTTCGAAAAATGGATTTCCTGAAAAAATGAATTAATTAATTCATAAGTATTGTCTATTTAGTCATAAATTCGGCCTGCCATAACAGAAGACGTAACCTTAGATGGACTAAAAAGGATCCATGTCTTCTATACGTATTCGTCCATCATGAAAATTAAGTGATAATTTAAAGGTCTTTTTTGTATACTAAAACCAACTTATACTCCAAATTGAGGGAAACTGAATAACACTTTAAATCATATGCAAGAATGACAGTAAAAACCTTCGATTACGTCGTGAACAAAATTAAGCAAGAATTTTACCATTTACATTCAACAAGAATTTCAATTCGTTAGAATGATTTTAAAAAAAGATAACAACTACAAATATTATGTAGAATCCAAAAGTTTGTTTGTATGGCAGAATAATGAGAACTACAAGAAATATTTCCAGAAAAATTGCTCAAATTTCAAAACAACCAAACATAAAATATACTCTGAACAATTGATAAAATTTACTCACTTGAGAATGACTCAAACCTCCGTGTTTTGTTTTTACCATTGTCTAGAAACACTTGACTGTATATTGTAATTTTCTTCGAAACTGAGCATCTCCCAATAAAGGAGTACAATAAACGTAAAACTGGCCGTATCTATATCTGCTAACTCCATTATCACAGAAGAAAACGAGCGGGAAAAGTACAAAAATAAGTTCAAAATTTCGAAAGAGGTTGGAAAAACATCTTATAAACGCGTTTGGCGCGCGACGAACGCGATAAAAATCAAACTTGTTTGAAAATCAAACCAAAGCGTTTAACGCCGTCTTGTCGCCGTGCGCAAATTTCATTGGTCCACCGTTTGAACGCGTAAACGCCTGAACGCATTGACGCGTGCGGCAAATCCACGTAGGTCACTGCGTTAGGGCTGTCACACTCCTTTCTGTTTATTTACTGTGCAGATTTATACGATGGAGCTCAGACCTTTCCTTTTAAATCCGTGTCACCACTTGCTCTTAGTTTTGCCATTTTATCCACACTTTTGTCTTCCCAAACATGAAGGAGGGGTGCTCTTTTTCGGCATTTTCTAAAGGTCAATATTCTTCCCACAAAATCCTAGAACAAAAAGATTAAAGATGGTAAATTCTTGTACCCACCTCCTTCTCCTTAAAACACCCAGTATCAATTCTTAAATTTCCTACAGTTATAATCCGCAGAATAGTCTTTTGGAAAAATCAATTAGATGTCCCAGGATAAAGTAACACGGTAATGGTCTTTTCCTATAATATTTTGTGCCTAGCTAATGCTTTGTCTTCACTTTTCCAGAACGACCTGACTATACGCGTACCTGCAACCGGTTCGAATTCAGGTGTGATGATGGCCAGTGTGTGAGTAAATCGGCCCAATGTAACAACGTAGATGACTGCCAAGATGGTTCAGATGAGGCCAACTGCATCAACAACGAGATCCAACTACGTACTGACCCGGACAACCAAGAAATTTCGAGAGGTAAATAGCACTTAAAAATAAGACTCTGAGCCAAAGGATGAAGTGAGTTGTGTAGAGATAACTGCAGCTGAGAAGGCGCAGAAGTATACTACCTACAGGGTGGTCCACGGGAACCTGACGGTTTTTAAATGAGTAGTACACATTTGTTTTTCAACATATAAAATTTATTTTTTCATATTCTTACAGCCAGTACTAAGCCATTTAATGAATCAAACCCTAAAAATGACATCTGTCATGTGGTGACCATCTTGCTCCTAACATGTTGCAAGTCTGATCATAAACTGTTGGTGAACGCCCTCCAATAAGGGTGTGTCAGTCGTGTGGACTTGTGCTCGAATTGCTTCCTTCAGCTCGCCTAACGTTCTCGGTTTGTTTTCGTAGACTCAAGATTTGAGGAAACCCCACAGAAAAAAATCACAGGTTGTCAAATCAGGTGACCTCGGAGGCCAGGGCATGTCCCCAAACCGTGAGATCAAGCGCTCTGGGAACATTAGGCGCAATTTGTCCATCGTTACTTTAGCTGTGTGAGGGGTTGCCCCATCTTGCTGGAACCAAATGCTTTCAGCAGGAAGTCGTAGTCTGCGTAACTCAGGTCTCAAGAAGATGTTTATCATCTCAACATAACGGGCTGCAGTCACAGTCACTGTGTTGCCGTTTTCCTTAAAAAAAAAAAATAAAAAAAAAAAAAAAAAATGGACCAATCACACATTTAGACGATACTGCACACCAAACCGTCACTTTCGGGACTTTCGGAGACCAGGCCGCTCAGTGCGAAAACAAGCTCAAGCATTAAGAGTAAGTCGTTCCACAGTTCGCTGTATTGTCAAACATGACCTCAAAGTCCACCCATACAAATTGGCAATTGTCCAGCAGCTGAAACAAACTGACTTTCCAACACGCAATGATTTTTTGTTTGTCTATGCTCTCAATGCTTGTAGTTAACGAAGTTGCTGAGGGTTTTCACCAGCATAATAACGACAATTTTGCCGATTGACAAATTCAAATGGAAATGAGCTTCATCACTCGTAAGCAGTACCTACAGCCAATTTGTATGGGTGGACTTTGAGGTCATGTTTGACAATACGGCGAACTGTGGAACGTCTTACTCTTAATGCTTGAGCTTGTTTTCGCACTGAGCGGCCTGGACTTGTTAGCAACGCCTGCCTCACCACACTTTCAAGGGTCCGTGCCGTGCGAGTAGGTCCTGGTGGCTTGGTGGCCGAAACTGTCTCTGCGTCGCCACCACTGATTCACCATTTTTGATAAAAGCTTCGAACGCGAACATGCGATGCCTCACACCCCACTCAGTCATGTTGTACACTAAATGGCACATCCCCACAGTTCGAACGGGGCCCTTCCGATGACCCCACTCCACCTACCTACCAAGTAATACCCATTCGAAAAACGTAAGTTTCCCGCGGACCACCCTGTATTTTGCATGAGAAAGGTCAAAAATGACATACTATACCACATGAAAACATCGACTGAGTGTTTGCGTTCACGTGGCGCCAACCAAGCTAGAGTCAATGTTTTGCAGACAGTTGTACTACAGCCGGATGAGTTCAAAAATGAAGTATTTGAGCTCATACCTCTGCGCCTTCACAGCTACCGGTAACTCTACTTGGCCAACAACTAAACGAATTAAGTGTTTCTGAAAGAAGCTTTTGAAGTCAATTAATAGATAGGTAATATAGTTAATAATTACATCCCATTACAGTATTCTACCTAATCAAATCAGAAATTATAGAAAAAATGGCTTTAAATGGATAGTTTCTTCCTCCCCAAATCTTCCTTTCTAAATGAATTGTGACCACCTAGCTGCTAGCCAGCGGACAGAATTGCCTGATTAACACGAATTTCGGGTGTTAGTCTATTTAAAATCTATACTATTTATGATTCTGAAGTTCTTCGATATTGAATCAATTTGTTTCACACAAACTGAGAGAAAATAGACGGCAGTCGTATTAGAAATGTGCCCTTCCCCTGAAAAATGTTGTATTTCTCATTGAAAATACACATCAGCTGCTTAATTACTGCTAATTTAAAACATCGTTTACATTCTTAGTTCACACTTGAAATTCGTTAAAAGTATCACAGAAAATGTAAAAGAATTACCGTCTTGTCAAAGAGGCCAACACTTATGTAAACTCCTTGATTAAAATTACAATTTAATACTTCAATCACCATTAGGTGCTCATTTATGTCTACACTGTTACCATGAAAACTTTGATCTGGAAGATGATCGCAAACATATTGTTAACTTAAATTTAATTTAAACATAGAACTATTTTTCTGAAGCTAACTGTAATGTTTTTCTTTTCATTTTACTGCCAGTGTTTCAAGGTAAGTCATCGCAGTCACTGTTTAGAATACGTTTTACTGTTTGAAAAAACAGATAGAATGAAACGTAGTTCATTGAGCAAAACCAATTGTTCGGAACTGTAGTTCAAGAATCTGCTAATTCAACCAAATTGACAAAGTTTATCAACGTTATGAACATTTTGTTTGACTCATCAAAATTTGCCTACTAAAGCCAGCATTCACCAACTATTTAAACGTGTTTAATCTCGAAGAGATTGGAAATAAACTGAGATTACTGCTCACTGTCTTTCACTGGAGCCCATTTCGAGTTCAAACTCCTGCTTAGGTGGCTTGAGTTTAAAAGCCCGAAATTCGGCAAGTTAACGTTGTTTATCTCCGTTAGCCTTGATATCAACATGACCTCGTAGCTTTTGTGTGCGATTGTGATTTCTACTTGGTAGGACGATGTTGAAAATTTATCATAAATTTTAATTGTTTGTATACTAGTGTAACACCTCGGTACGCACTCTTAATAGTTCCTCTCCCCAAAAAAGATGACAAATATTCAACACCTGCTCCTCATTCGATTCGTATAAATTTATCACTTATCATAATGAGAAAAACAAATCTCGTTCTAGTAGAACAATATAACGAGCTGTAGGTTAAAGTAGAAATATCCTCATCACATGCCTGGCACCAGTTAGCAGCCGAGCACATAGTATACGATGCAAATTATTTATAATAAATTATGATAATAGTAAGAAGAAGAATGTTGGATAGCATGCTCTGATAGACTTCCTATGATACTGATTAGATACAATACATAACATCCAAATTTCCTCCATAAAAGTCTACTGTTACCCTCGAGATTCAGAATATATTGTTATTACATATTTGGTTATTAAAATAGATTTGATGAACTCCGTTATTCCTAACATTATTTAGGCTTAGGAAGTGACCCACAACAGCTTGTAGGATTTTTAAACCTCTTATCATTTTCGTCTACTATTTCTGTTTGATATAGGTACGTTTTTTATATTATATACGTTTATATATTACCAATTTAAAAAGTATGTATAATTTCAAGAAAATACCTCCAAAGCTGGGAGAGCCGCTCAGGTCTTCGCTGCCGAATGATCTTATTGTTCGCCCAGCCCCAAGTAAACATAGAAAAACTACCCTTATAACCTCAAACTGGATGGCCATTCTTACCTGTAGAAGAATGTGTGCATAAAATCGACTCTATTTTTTCGACAGAACCTATACTGTCGGCTTCAAAAACGTTTTGAACTCCCTGAGATGGGTTCTGTCCCAAGAGCAGAACAGAGGGGTCAAGGATCCTCAATGATCTTCCGTGGCTCGATCTTATTTAGCATGCTTTGCTTGGGCTGCTGTGTGGGCAGTTGGTGGCCAGTCTTGAGGCTGATAGGGGATGGTGTCAGGATCCACAATGCGATCATCAATGCCAGCCTGCCTCGCTCTCACACTCCCATCAAGTTAATGTCAGCCACTAAAGCTGGGCATTCTCCTGAGGCATCCTGCAATATCAGCAGTTGCCTCCCCCCCCCCCCTCCCCTCACCACTCATGGGAATTCCATTAATTAATTCACTTCATTAATTCAACTAATAGTTTATTAGCTTACATATTATTATATTGACCGACCATTTCACAGGCAAAGAAGCGGTGTTCCAATGCAGAGACGAAGGTCCACAAAGGTACAGAGTCCAGTGGGTTCGGGGAAACAATCAACCACTGCCGCCTGGCTCAAGGAGAATCAACAACGGTGCTCGTCTAGAAATCCCCAACGTTCAGGTAATTTTGTTCTCAACCATTGGTCGATTCCTGCACTTGATGATGCTGATTAATCACTGGTTTTCGTTTTATGATGAACAATGCCCACAATACAAACAGTATACCTCGCTAGGTATGCGTACGTTTTGAAGAACTGTACAAATATAAGACACCATCTAGGGAAAAACTGAAAAGTTGGGGCGTAGTGTTGCTTTATCATTTATTGCAACGAGATTATGTATACTTTACATATTGTAGGTAATTTATACGAAACATTATTCACTGTTTCTACTACTGCATGGTGTGCAGTAGTTGATGGCTTGACTATGTATGATAAGATCTATGGAGACCTTCTGCGAGTGAGCTTACTCCATTGGGTCCCTGCAAACGCATCTAAAGGAAACTAATCAAAAATGTGATCTCGAGACTTTTGTATGAGTTTTCTCATGAAGTGAGACACTAGTAGAAACTGAATAGTTTGGAAAGTCGTCAAAAATATGAAATCCATCATCAGGTTATAAATTGGAAAGATAAAAATGATTTTCAATGAATCGCTCTTACATTGGATGCTTGATAGGGAGCCTCCCTGAGATAACAATATAATTATGAAATGACGGGCTGATCCTCTGAGTGGGCTAAATTCTCTCCTTTTCTTCGGTTAACCCTTGAAAATTTCTCAAATAAATAACCCCACTGATCGTTTCTCAATTGTTGAAGTGATAAAGAGAAACAAGCAGTCAGAAAACTAATTCAGGAAATGGGCAAGTATCAAACTCGGGAAATTAAATATTGAAAGTTAACAGATGGATGAAGTATTTTCGATGTTTTCATTTTACTGTCAGGATCTACGGCCGCCGGCTAGGCATGGAGTGCCGAGTTTTCAAACAATTACAAGTTACAATGATGAATGACGTTAATAATGAAGGGTCAGGGAGAAAACTACGAATTTCAGTTTAAAGAAAAGTATGAAAAATTAAAAACTGTTTTTCCTCGATTTGACCCAACTCTATATTTGTCTTTAGATTTATTGGGTATTGAATTTGTATTTTACTTTAAGTTGTCGATTATTAAAATATTGATTGAGCAATCGATTTTTTACATCATGTAAACGATGTTTTGAAATGTTTACTTTTTAGTTGAGCGCGTCAGGAGCGTATGTTTGCGAAGCCGTTAACGCCCCACGTTCAGCCGATGGTGCCAGAAAAACTGTTTACCTCTCAGTTATTGAACGTGAGTATTCTTGAACAATGAATATCTATCTTAAGTAGAATGGAGGCTCGATTACATGTAAGCTGACGCTTCAAAAGCCACTCGGATTGTGGTCCAGATCTGTCAAATTCTCGCCTTATATTTCGAAATTCTTGTCCTGACCAAGCGTTTTACAATTGATAACGGAACAAAAAAAATCTATCAATTCTGAAGGTCAATCTCAAATTATACCTTAAAAGAATATTACCTCTTGCTGCCACAGAATTTTCTCCAAACTGAACTCGGCATGTCTCATTTCGATGTTCAAATGGTGGTGTGTGGCGGACAAAAATACTTAGCTCTACTTTTATCAACTGTTATTTACTTATTTTGGTCTGAGGACAGTCATTCGGATACTAAATTATTGATCCATGGATGACCCATGGGTCAGCTAATCCGTGAGTGAAAATTTATGGTGAAACGGTCAAAAACTGAACTCCCATATGTCGACGTGGGCCTTCATTGATTAAAGTGGTTTAATTCCAAGTTTAAGTACACTCTTGATCCTTTAAAAATAAATTACTAGCCAGCTATACTGCCTTAAACCATAATGTAAGGTAGTCGATGTAACAAATTGTTATAATTACTAAACCTTAAATACCTTTATATGTGCAAGCAGCAAATATGTCAAACTCGGCAGTTAGGAAGTACGGAGTTTTGACGCACAAAGAATTGGAACATTTAGGATCAGGTAATAAATCAAGTATACAAATATTCTTGTAGCATCTGCAAATATGTACTAACTAGTTGTCAAACTTCTTAAAATTTGTGATAAGGTCTCTAAACAGAACCCTATACTAAATTGATGATTTAATGAAAAATAGTGATCCAATTTTACATATTTTGCAATCGAACACTGGCTACTATATTATAACCGGTAAGTTAATTTTCTTTCTCGTTGTATTAAAGTTCTGTGATTTTTATAATAATGTAGTGAATAATGAGAACATCCGCTGTATGTAGGTTGTATGTCATGTCGATAGCATATAATAGTGCTTGTAATATGCTGCAGGCCTCTTCTGAGTATATAGATGCACATGGATAGTTTAATTCGGCCATCTTTCTGTAATGCAGTCTGATAGGTGGGATGAAAAGTGAGTCTCATCTATTGAGATCCATTGTAAGCGATGCAGCTCTGACATGTTAATGGGGAAAGTTTCTTATATCAATATCTTGTTGTGAGATTGTTGAAAGACAGTTATCGCGTCCTTTCATTGTGACTGTATATTGAGGCTAGGTAGCAGTTAGCGATCATTTTTCTGAGAAGTTTTGATAGTGGTTCAGTTATACATGGTCTACGAGAATGATACGTCACAACTTGAGGGATCGATTTCAGAGCTCATTTCTTTAACGGACTTAGACCACCCCAGAGGTGCAATGGGGGCCTAAATTCGTTCTCATAGAGAGAGAGGGGTGTGACAGTACCATAAGAGATACAACTCGTACTAATAGCATATGTGCTATGCGACGCGCATTCTCTTGGAATCTGACAGGAACTGTCACACTCCTCCCCTTAAAAATATACTTGATTGAAGCTATATTACCAGGTGGAATAGTTTACTGGTTGAGAACTGATGCTCACTAATAAATAGCTGCATTGGCGATTGAGGATAAAAAAGAGAAATTAAAACAGGATGGATTGTCAATGAATCTTCAAATGAAGTATTCATTAGGTAATTAACCCCCAATCAAAGATTGGAATAATCGGGAATAATATAACTTGCTCAACCAGGAGACTTACAGTGGGAGATGCACACTTTGGGGACTTATGAAATAGGGAACGATGCCCTGGGTTTGGGAACAATGCCCTTGGAAGAAATTAGGTATGTTAAATAGAAATAATATGAGGGGAAAAATTGAGAAATTAATAGTCAAGAACCAATGAAAGTATTTATGTATCCAAGGGTAATAATGGGTATTCCTTCTGGAAACCCATGCCATGTTTCTTCTGAAACATTAACGCCCACTAAAATAGTGGTTCAGATTACTAGGCGTCTGCCGTACATAATCCTAACCATGCTCTGCTACCATGTAACGGACTTAGACCGCCCCAGAGGTGCTATGGTGGCCTAAATCCGCACTCATAGAGAGAGAGGGGGGAGTGACATTACCATAAGAGATACAACTCATACTAATAGCATATGTGCTATGTTCGGAAAATATGATTTTCCGGCTCTCGGATCCTCATCTATCGCCAACCACGGCATTTCAAGAACTCGGGAATGGCGGTCAACCCGGCGCTCAGCGACAGATAGACGAACATTCTCTTGGAATCTGACGGGAACTGTCACATTTCTGATCGAAAGTTACTCTTGAAGATTTTTTTAAACGCTTTGTTTTCGAGTTATTAATTTTCAAAGATTTTTTTTCGTGTGTTTGACCTAAAATGACCATAACTTCCCCAATTGACTGAGTAAAGTGAAAATTGAGGATACCGTTGGAAAGAGCATTAAATTGTCTTTTCATCTACAGAAATAGGGGGAAGAAAAAAATGCAAGTCTGGGAGGAACGTTCTTTTTCGTTTCATCGCTTGTATGCTCAGTTGATGCACCTTGCAAGATACTGCTGAGTTGTACTTGAATTGACAAAAAACCATTGACGCATCGCAAAACGTAACCGTATTCCACAGCTGAAATCGTAGTGCCGCAACATTACGCTGTGACTCGTCTTTGCACTGCAATGTGTTCAGTTTATTTCACTCTGACAGCAGACAGAAACCTCGTGTGAGCAACGAGGAAACTGGAGATGCAAAAAGGAGGGGGGAAATGTTAACATTTTTCTCCCTTATGTTTTTATTTTATCAGAAATGGGATTACTTAAACTAGGCTGCTTTTAGTATGCCAGTCTGCAAAATGCAGTAAAGCCATTGACTTGGCACTTTCCAGGGAAAGAAACGCTAAAGGGAAAGGAGCAATCACTGCAATTAACAATGTCCTCAGGGTTTCCTGGATCAGTGTTGCTTTGATGAATCTCAAAACAATTGTACAAATCAAGGCCCTACAACTGTACGTGGATCTCAGACGTCGCCTAATGCAAATTGAAGAGAGCATTGGCGGACATATTGGGGTCAATTTCACGCGCCCTTTTTGAATTGTAAGGCTAGCTAGTTTGTGTATAAGTGTTCGTAGAAAACATATTTTGTATTATCTTGATGAAAACTAGTCTAAAATCATTAAAAACGTCAATTATTATGATGACAACACAGTTTGTAAATTTATGAAAAGGGGTGAATGGAGGGGGTAACAGTAAAATATCATGATGTTTTAACTAATATCGTCAGATTTTTGTGATTCTTTTTTGTTCAACTAAGAATTTTGTCTAGTTTTGGAAGGTATATTACTTAGGAGTTTCAAATTTCATTATAGACGAGGAAGATTGGAGCAGGTAATAGTAATAAATCATGATGTTTTAACTATTCAAGTATGATTTTCGAGATCATTTTTTAAATTCGATTATAAATTCGGTCTAGGTTATAAAAATATGTCAGGAGCTTCGAATTTCATACTGGACGTTTTATTATTTGAATTTTCTGTCGGTGGAGGGAGCTAATTGGGGGGGGGGGGGGGGGGGGTTCGAGAAGTCATGATATATTTGTTTTTTCTCTTATTTTAACTCTCACCAAATATATATAAAATCCATTCATAGGGACGTCCGTGTAAAAAATATGCATTACTTACCAATATGATTTCATGTAGTTTTGCGTAGTAGCGATATTGTACTTTTCATACCGTACTTATAATAGTTAGGGCATAAGTTAGTTAGGTATTTTAAAGTGAAAGATCCTTCCATTATTCAAAAGCAATTATCTCAGAACCATTCTTCCAAAGTAACAGAAGAATCGCTCTGCATTTCAATATTGAGACAATATCTTGTACATAAGACACAGTTTTACAAACACCATGGGTTCACCTGGATGGGGCAAGGAGTATGATCAGAGGAGCTGAACAATTGAATAAATGAATAACTACTTCATGGCACTTTCTATGTTATTATATTATTTTCATTTTACATACAATTTCATACAATTCTGTCAATACAATACAATACAATATACAATAGTACAATACAATGTCAATACAAAAAACAATTTCATACAATTCTCTCAATTTCTTGTTTAAAGGAAATCTGTGGAAAAAACAAAACAAAATTTAGATTAATTTGAAACTTTGTAGCTCATGCATATTGATAAGTTAGTAAAAAGAAAATTATTATCAACTACAATAGGTACTGCGTTACCACATCAAGAGGCCTACAACGGACCAAAATAATCTTTAGGAAATCGTGAAAATCTATACTTACTTGTGAAATGAGTGTGCAGTCTTCAGTTTTGCGATTTATGCAGTTAAATGCCGCACACACTTTAACCATTGTACATTATCAAAGAAATTTCATGAGTAGATGAACTATAATACAATCTTCATTGCACATAAATAAACGATGTTGCCCCCAATATGGCCGACTACAGACCGTTCAATTTGCAATGCGACACTAGCGCTACGAGTGGGTCTAGTTTACTATTACAATGTCTTTGGTACAAATATAGGTAACTATTTATCAGTCAAAAATGTTGCACAATTGTCAAGAGAGTGCATTTTTACTACTCCCTTTGCTTGATTATGTTTGAAATTCCGCAAGTCGAAGTACCTGTATAACAAGTGCCTTTTTCTTGTTGAATATTCAAGAGTTACTCCATTACAGCTATAATTTTTCATGATTACTATCATTATTAGGCCGACTCTTTACAATTCAAAGATTTTATTCAGCTCATCCACAGCTCCAGCAACAACATCGGCGTAATGTCACACGGGAAAACTCATCCTGCATGAAGCTATAACTCTCAGTTGTCTTGCACCACAAGCGATTGTTTTAACGAAAGTGTACAAAGACCAAATCTCAGACAAGTGGAATCGTTCTCAAGCCATCATTCGAGGATGGTTGAAAATAAGATAGGATTCGCCTCCATCAGAGCCACTTCGATGTGCATTAAGTAAGGGGCTTAGAGAAAGATGTGGTGCTCTGAAGACGTCGACCACGTTGTATTCGTTAATGGTGGGCAGCAGAAAACCAACCCCTCCCACAGAACCATGTGATGATTCCAACCCCTTCCTTAAACAAATTACTTGTTTCATTGAACAACAAGTTTTATTTAATATTTCCAATTAATCTGCAAAAATAATTATTGTTGAATGATATTACATCAATTTAATGTTGTTTATATAATTTATGTTGTTTAATTTTATTGCAGAGGTCATACCAACTTCGGAACCCTTCCCGGAATTCGCTTGTGCCCGTGACGAAGCCACTTGCTATAACCGACAATGTATTCCCAAAAGCAAAGTCTGTGACGGATACACAGATTGTTCTGATGGGAGTGACGAATCTCGTTGTTCTGGTAAAACCGCGCTTTTCTCTTCATATTTTGTAAATGCGTTATGTTGATGACAGTAAATATGTAATTGTCCACGTGAAGTCACTTTTTTTGTGTTTGTGTGTTTCGTGCAAGCAGCTAATCGAAGGACATGTTTTTCCTCCATAGTTTGTATGAAAAAGATTACTTTCAAAATTCGAGACTGTGAGAATTCTGTGATGTATCTCAAAATTGAATCAAACCGACCTGAAAAGAGCTTATCACCAATTTTCAGCTTATAATTATTGTCGTTTTGCCAACGGAGTTTTAGGAAGAAAATATAGCAATCCACTTGGGATTTTGTGGGATTACTCCCAGAGTTACTTTATTGCTAATCTCGGTTTTCATTGGCTGAGAAAGAACGTGCAGACTTGAACATTTTGATTGCGAATCTTGATTAATTTCCCTAATTTTATACTTTCATTTAAAAATGAAATAAAATTGCGCAAAACGCAAAATTTTATAACACACTAACAATCCGTAGTAGAAACTATGGACACATCCAACACCATGATAGTTTCTGATTTTGGAAATAATCCAAGAACGTGAGTTTAACTATTTTTTGATTATTCCAGCATCTGCAGCGCATTGTGATGCAAACATGTTCATGTGTGACAACCGAGAATGTATTGTGAAAACGTGGGTTTGTGACAACCAAAAGGACTGTCTCGACGGGTCGGACGAAAAAAATTGCAACCCGATTAAAAATGGTAATGAATTATATCTGATTTTTTTTAATCGATCATGTATCTACCATATTACCATTTTCTCTATCGGTCCTTCATATGGTAGCTCCATGAAAGCTGTCACTAAGAATAATGAATTGTTGTATGCCGTTTCTAATTGTCTTCAATATTTTTTAGGTACTTGCTACTCGACTGAGTTCGCCTGCAGGTCAGGCATACAATGTATACCCAAGGGTATGCTCTGTGATAAACAAAAAGACTGCCATGACAACTCAGATGAAATAGGATGCAGTAAGTTGGTCCTGTTACTCATTTCAAAAAGTGTTGAATCTTGATGCCATTAGATTTTAAAATAAAAATAAAATAAAATAAAACACTGTATTTGAGTAAAATTTGAGAGGTTCTATCAATATAAGTTATAAGCTGTTGGAACTTGGGGGAGGGGGGGGGTGTAGTTGGTTCGTTGCAAAAAGTTCCTTGTAGCAGTTATAGCCTACCTGCCATGCGGAAACCGAATAGCTTTTCGGGGCTCTTATTGGCGCTGCCACCATCAGTTTTGAGGTGGCGGCCATTACTTGACGTTGGGTACACAACATGTCCCGCTGTACACACCTCTACCGAGCTGAATTGTAACTACGTTCCCCCATAGTCTTTTCGCACAAAGAGGTTCCGTTGAATGAATTGGCGCCTCAATTTTTATTAATCCATGTCCGCTGTAAATATATCAAAATGATTTGTGCAGTTTGGTGGTCTGGATACTCGCAAGCTCGCATCTAAAAACTATATAACATCAAGTAGTCAATCCCTTAGCGAAAATTCAGATTAGTTGGACAAATAGATCAGAATGATTTGTATATTTTTGTGGTCTGGATGCTCGCAAGCTTGCGTCTCAAAAATACAAAACATCAAGCAGTCAATCCCTAAGTAAAATACAGATTAGTTACACTAATAGATCAAAATGATGTATGAAAATGAAGTATGATTTAAAACGTTTATAATAATGACGTGTAAAAATTCGTTTCAGAGGTTGAATTCGAATGCAAAAAAATATTGTGCCGGTCTTGGGATCGAACTCTGGTCCCTCACCATTAAAGGCTGATACAATATCCATTACATCACAGAGGACTCAAGTAAATAACGTGTAATCACAGTACTTAGCTATCCTTAAGGGAGCTTATTTCCATTGCCAGTTGAAGCTAGTTCGAATTCAGGTCGCCAGGGGCGCGCACAGCGGGACATGTTGTGTACTTACTGTCTGATGTGACCATTCTAGGCCTTTAAGGGTTGAACCCATAATGTTACCACAGCCGGGGAAAGCTACTGGCTTTGTCTGCCTCCTAGTTGAGGTGTGGGTTTTCAGGGTTAGTGGTTAACTTCACTCATCGGGATGGATGCTAGAAAGAGGGCCAGATTGCTAGGTCTACAGCTGCAGATTCCAAGTTTCGTCTGAGTTTACCAGCATATTTTTGGAGTTTCTCAGCTCTTGATTGTTTTTGCGCTAGGTAATAGTTATTTATTTTTCACTCTAAAATTCAACCTTCATCGGTGGACTCTGAGACCGCATCAGAACTTGACAGAACCAACTTAGTGTATAATTTATGTTTTGTGCTGCTTTTCAGTGGATCCCGAAATCGTGACGCCCCCTAGAGCTATTGTTTCGTTGACTGAAGGTGAAACGCTGGTCCTGAGATGCAAAGCCATCGGTTTCCCTGTGCCCATCATAAATTGGCGCCTCAATTGGGGCCATGTCCCTGCAAAATGCCGGCAAGAATCTGTAGATGGACTTGGAATCCTTACTTGTCCAGACATGCAGGTAAAATTAGTAACAACTTCATTAATATTTATTGGTGGAAATATGTTGATACACGAAGCCATTTCTTGAATTTGAGCCTGAAGTCCTATCCTACTCCTTCATTTTCACACTAACACATTCATGTTACAGTTTTCTATCTCAAAGTAATGATTAGCTTTAACATTAACTAGCATATAACTTCAATAACCTCCAATTTTATGAGAATAAATTAATCAGTCACCATGAATTTTCCAATCAATAATGCCTTCATCATGATTGAATTTATGCACTTTGCCACTAAGCAACTAACTTGACTTATTTTTGGACTAATGTACATCCTCTATTTTCTAGTACGGTGATAGCGGTGCGTATTCATGTGAAGCCATGAATGGGAAGAGTAAATTCGCCATTCCTGATGCCAACGTGATCGTAAAACCTAGAGAAGGTGTGTGCCGTCCACCTACCTTCAATGAGCTGGCGCGCTCTCGTGAAGAATGCATCAACTGTTTCTGTTTCGGCAGGTCGACAGAGTGCCGTTCAGCTAACTTGTATTCATTCAGTGTAAGCCTCTTCATTTTATTAATAGTGCTCAGTTGCCTATACATGATACGTTTCATGTTTTCTTAAAAATATTCATTAAGGCCGGTCCAGACGCTACTTTTTGCACTACCTTGTGCCTACACAGTTTTAAAACTGCGCAGTGTTGAGAGCGTCCACACAGTGCAGATATATCCGTACATTTCGCTCAGTTCTGTGTGATATCGGTCAATTTTCGCGTGCTGAATTGTATTAAAAAAAAAAAAAAAAAAAGAATCGTCACTGTCTCCCTGCTCGCGTTGACATCTATTTCTTTGAAATTTTCAAACAATCTCTCGTACGCTTCCCCCTTTTTGTCCCTGTCACTGTTCTCTTTGGATTTAACTCCCCAAAGGCACGGAAAACTTTCATAAAGTGAAATAAAATCAGTCGAAAACTCGCGAGAACATTGCCGAAGATCTGCCATGGTCGGATGATTGGGGAACACTGAGGAACAAAACGGATTGGAAAACATGTCTGTGCAGGTCACGGTTTTCAGAGCTCACGAGCTCAGTTATCGCTGCAACTGTGCAGTTCTCCCGACACGCTCAAAACTGCGTAGTTTTCCGGTCCACATGCAACGTTTTGTCTGCAGCGTCTTGAACTGCGCAGACAAAAGGTAGTGCAAAACGTAGTGTCTGGACTGGCCTTTAGGTAAAAGAGTGTATCATTTGATACAATATTTATAAAACCTTCTACTTACTGTGGTTCAATGACTTGCTTATTTTTCAAAGGTAAGTTTGTTTCACAATTATTGTTCATTATTGTTATTATATTTTGTAGTTACCAGCACCAAGAACAACCTTCCCACTTGTTCAAGTTCGGTTCGAGCCTTCCATTGAAATCGACTCCGGGTTTTCTCCTGTTCAAAGTTACCTTACGGCGTTACCCAACGGATTTGAAGTAAGCTACTACCTACCATTTACTACTGCTATTTACTAAATAATTGAATTCTCACAAGCTAAATTCTCACCTGTTCGAAAACAGCAATGAGTCGAGAATGTATGCCAATCCTACTTTTGATGACTTTTACCAATCCTTCACGTTTCAATCGTAGCCTCATAGCCACATATTTCAACACGATTAAGAGAATTTTCGTAATAAATAAAGCTATTGAAATGGGGCAACAAATTTTAAAACGTCTGCCAAGTAGCGTGGGTAGTATATCTGCCTCACATATGTGACATGGAAGTGTAGAATAATTAAAGAACAAAGTTCTTGTCGAAATGATTTTTTATTAATTTGAAACAATTTTGTGCTTGGCACTGTACCTAATGTATGCAAAGATAGTGTTGCATAGCATGCTAAGAGACATGATTCGCATGTATTCGTTTGCTAGGACTTAGTGCACTCACTTATCCTAGGTGCGTTGCTGCTTTTGGCGTACTTTCCTACGCAGTGGAAAAAAACGAAAACTATTATGCTCTACAAGAAAGGCAAGAGAGCTGACTTCGCTGCCAGCTACATACAGACCATTTAACCTATTGTCCATTTTCTCTAAAATTTTCGAAAGACATATTTCTAACGCTCCTTCACCACACCTAGTAGGTGTGGGAACACCTACTCCCATCAATTCAATTTGGGTTTTGAAACCTCCACTCCTGCCCCTGGCTCCATAGGGTCTTAGACCACATACTTCACGCATATGAAACAAAGATGGTAGATCTGGGAATGTATGAGAAAACCTTTGCTAAGGTATGGCACAAGGGGCTATTGGCAAAGATCAAACCTTACCTCACGGATACTTACTACTGGATAGTGTACTGGTTTCTGGAAGGGCGAACATTTAAGGTGAGTGTGAATGAATCAGCATCCAGCGAATCAGCGATATGTGCAGGTATACCGCAGTGTAGCGTCTTGGGACCCCTTATGTACATATTTTATGTACATGATCTCCCTGATCTGACGATGCTCTAACAGCTCAATTCGCCGATGACAAGGTCATTTTAGTCGAAATGACTGATAAGTCAACGTTATAAGGAAATAATTTTTGCGCATGCGCACTGTCTACTATTTTTCCAACAGCAATGAAATTTATAGGAGAACGTGTAGGAGCACAATCTTTGAAAATTTCATAAAAATCGGTTCATTAGTCTCAGAGTTTTATCTGTGTCGGTCAATATCAGTTTTGCACATGCACCATAGTTATTAATTCTGCAAACGCGATATAATTAAGGAATTTTCCTGGAACCCATCTACTCCCCGAGTTTGACCGAAATCGGACCAATAGATGATAAGAAATCGACGTTATAATAAATTAACGTTTGCGCATGCGTACGGACTGCTATTTATGTGACGGCAATTGAAGTTATAGGGGACCGTCTACAAGCTATTCCGCGCTATCCCTGAAAATGTCATCAAAATCGTTCCATTAGACTTGGAGTTTTGTCATTGTCAATCGATATTAGTTTCGCACATTCGCAATTTTGATTCTGGAGGAAAAACATTTTTTCGACTTCAATTCACGAACACAAAGCTTCCCTACCTTCGGTACTGAGGAAGCAAAATCAAAATTTCTTCGTGGAAATCCGTTTTGAGACACCTGAAACGATTCAATGTTACTTAATTCAATGAAGAGCCCTACAAGAATATACATGAGTTCACGAACTTCCGAAAAATCATTCATTGTTCCTTGTAGTTTTGAAGATGGCATTTTAAGCTAACATATAAAAATTAATTATGTGTGGACGTTCTTACGAGTATTTTCCTACAAATTTTGTGAATATCGTAGGGTTATAAATGAATGTGTCATTCCAGAACTTTTTAGCTCATTGAATTGCCCAAATTTCAACCCGATCGTATTAATAGTAGCTCCTGGGCAGGCGCGAATTTGAAATCCTTGTAACAAGCTTAATTTCCACAGTTTGTCAAATTTAGATGAAATTCTCAGAGAATGTGCAGATTTGAGTATTTATTTTATTTATTTATTTATTAATAAGCATGGCTTTCGCCAATCACAAGGGGAGTAGAGTACAAAGTATGTAAGGAAAAAAACTTTAAACTTGGAATGAAATGGAAAAATACAGAATGGAAAAAATAGAAATAAAAGCATCATTTGTATACATCAAATGCAATTCATGACTAATTCACAAAGCTACTAACACTGACACAAAATACATCACTGCGAATGGAGGTAAGAGTCTAGGCTCCTCTTGAGATGCGGAAGGCCATCGAGGAAAAAGTTAAAATCCACAGTCTGGAGGAGGGCATTAGTTTCACGAGGTATCCGATACATAGGCCTTTGCAGTTGATGATTGTAGGCAGCAAATGGTACATAACCGGTGGTGTAGCTAGGAACGAGGATATTCACTCTTGAGAGAAGTGGTGGGCACTGAATCCCACCATTAAGAAGTTTGTGAAAAAATAAGACATCCGCCATGACACGCCGGTCCCTCAACTCGGGTAGATGGTACCTTGCTGCTAGAGTGGCAAACTGATCTTGGCCAGCTGGAACTCTCAGCTTGTAGCAGAGAAACCTGAAAAACTTGCGCTGTACACACTCCAAACGATCTTTGTATTCCTCATAAAACGGAGACTATATGGGACTCGCGTACTCCATAATAGGGCGAACTAGAAATTTATAAAGCGTACCGATTGCCTCAGGTGATTTAAAGTCACACGCGCACCTTTTGAGGAATCCCAAAGACTTTAGAGCTCTTGATGCTATAGCATTCACATGGTCATTGAAGGAAAGCGTTGATGGTCCCCTATCAGTTTCATTGTTTCCAAATAAATATTACAGCGCATGCGCAAATGTAAATTCCATCAAGCATCATTTTCTCACGTCCTAGTCGCCTGAAAACATGTTCCACCTTAATTTACCATTTCCCTCAACCAAAGGAACCAGCTAAGGAATCATAAGATAATTTAAAACATGTCAATGATCTATACATTCATGTTACGAGGAAGCTGTGTATCACACCCAACGATACGAGGAAGCTGTGTGTCACACCCAACTTGTCAGACTTTTTTTACCTAATATTGTCGACTGCTGGCATCTTCTCATGCTACTTTTCTGTTCCTACAGATTCGATCACCTATCGGAGGAAACGGATCGCAGTACAGCTACTACTCGATGCCGGATAGCACACATGGAAACCAATTGAAATCCTATGGAGGTTACATTTCTTACAGAGTCACGCCTGGCGGTGACACTAGACGACCATACATTGATATACCCGACATTGTCATCCAGGTATACCTACAAGAATTCGCATGATTCCTTTTTAACTTGGGCAAACAAAGATAGCAACAATTTCTAGAGTTAATTATTTAGATAGTTGTATTATTGATTTATGTTTATTTGCAATTAGATTTACCTGTATAGGTCATACACAAATATATTGCTTGGTCTGCAAGTGACAGCTGGGCGAAACAGGGAATACCATTTGCTGTATGATGTATGAGATCTCGAGTTTGGTTTAAATTAATTGTTAGTTTGTTAATTAAACACTGAAGTATTTAACCCTGTAGCGCCTGGGTCTGCATATTATAGCTGGCGTACTGAGGCGCACCTCCCTGCCGGGAGCCACATATATACAAACCTAACCAAGGGCATCTGTCTGCGGTGGGTCCGCATGTGTGCGGTTGTTTTCCTTTTTTTTAGTTACTACGTCATCCCATTCATCTTTCTTTGGTTCATTCATGGTTACTTTGACCCAGGGGGGTAGATATAAGGGTATATGACCATTGGCAATGTTGAAATTGGGCTACTGCCATTTATTGGGTTGGGTTTTACTCAATTTAGGGCCGGTTTATCAATTACCTAGATTAACTGCAGGATAGCTATACTGAGTAAAGAATGTGAGTCGTTTATCAATGCCAAAATTATCTCTCAGATAAATACTGACACTAAGATAGCATCTTACTGTCCTAGTTAGCATCCTCAATGGTGTTTGTAGGCAACAAAATCAGGTCGATTTACACATAGAGCTACATTTTCTTCATGGATCTACTATTAATAAAACCGGGACTGACATTATTTCCACACCAGTGTCCATCATATAATCAAGCTAGGCAAATAAGAAACCACTACCATTTCGCTGTTTGCTGCATTCCGAGAGGTTAGAAATACATTTACGAATTGCAATATTCCAACCTGAATTATTATGAATGATGAAAGGTTATGAATGAATTATTGTGATAGTTGTGGACTCAATGTCATCTTCGATCTGTGTTAGAATGTAAAAAACGGTATCTTTGTCCAACCAAAACCTCAATAAAAGTTTGCATCGTCCCATTAGCCAATTTTCATAGAAAATGGAGCTATTTTAGTAGGTGATCTACACGGGGTCTTATTAAGAATATGCGGTCTTCTTTCCCATTCAACGAATACTGCTACAATAGAATCTTCTTCGTTGCTGCTATTTGAAGACAATTCCCAAACTCCCTTAGAAGGTTAAAAAAAAAGACAACCAATCAAATGAGATTCAAACAAAATTTGTAAACAAATAAACTTGATTGAAATTAAAAAGACGTAGATATCTCATTAACCTTCAGTTATAATTGTTATCCAGCTGCCCAAGGACCAGATAAATTAAAACTCCCAATAGCGTTTAACCCTTTCGCGACGGCCGCCATATTAATACGTCGGCACAGATGTCCTCCGTAACGCCTAACGACGTATTAATGCGTCGGCCATCAAGTGCTCCGTAACGCCTGCTGACGTATTTTGGCGTTTTCGAATTTCCCTCCATTCTATCGACTCTCATGCCATCCGTTGAGAGGCATTGTAACTAACATTTACGTCTAGTATCTAATAGAATGCCCTGAGATCAAAGATGTTGTTGAGAGTTTACATTCTGATCAAAATAGCGGGGAAAACGTTGACTTGGGTCTCTGTTTTGTTTTTTGCCCGCATTCGGTCTTTGTCATAATTTCACTCAACCTGTTTCCATACTTGTACATTCTTTTCCGTTTTTATTCCTCACAATGGACCACCGCAGGTGGACGAATGAAGAAATTCTTAAAGAAATAATAACTAGGAGTGACAGTGAGTTAGGGAGTGATGTGATTGACGTTGAAATTGAAGCTCGTTCAACAAACTTTTTGAACAACAACGACGATAGTTTTGACGATTTTCTCGATGATGGTGATCATGATACTCGGGAAATTTCAAATTCTAATATTCTTTATCCAGTTTCGAAAAGCGAAGGTGGTTCACCGCGCGTGGAGGGCCAATTATTCATTCACGGGGGGTTGGAGGGCTCCGAGGCAGTCAGGCCAGGTGCGTTGCAGTGGCTGAACGACGCCCGTTGCGAAGGAGTTAACTACATAGATATGGATAAACACCTCGGAGTGTGTTAAATGGAGGATAAGGCTATCCCTCAGATTAATCCCCCTTATCCATTGGATGTGATTGATAGACCTGCCCTTATCCTTATCCATTATACGACACTGGCGCAGTTGTTTGTTTGCTCTATTTCTTGCCTTTTGTTTCACTACAAATATCACAATATGAATTCTTCCTCTACTTATTCCTTTCTATGGTTTGTGTAGTGGATTGGTGTAACATCATACAAACCAGTAAAAATGTTTTGCAAAGCAACTGTTTCACAAGATAGAAAATCTTTTTTTTTTTTTTTTTTTTTTTTTTTTTTTTTTTTTTTTTTTTTTTTTTTTTTTGGCGCCCTGAGACCCGCTCATAGCTATCCCACAATGTCACGTTCTCCCGGCAGTCCTACAGACGTTCTATAGGCATGACCTATAATTACCAGCATATCATTGTACTGCATGGTAATGCTGTGGTATAGGTGATGCTCTGAAACCTTCCAGTTTCTCTGAATAGTTTCATTGGAGAAACCTGCACGGTTACAGGGTGCGACCTGTACTTACGTATTTGTGAAGTGATGGTTTCCAGCTCAATCGATAGAGTGCATTTAACTACGCAATAGATGAGATTGAACTTTCTCCTCTTCCACCTTTGAAATTCAGTAATTAGCAATATGTCACCTTCAATAACTGAAGAAGAGAACTCCTGATAGCACGATATGCACTATTAAGATTTTTACTTGAGCTGTCCAGAGTACCCTACCTTTATTGATATCGAATTTGGTTTCCCTTCCTCTTCATACCAAATTAGTTCTAAAGTAGACACTAAATATTCCTTGTAGACTGTTGTAGCCTGTAGACTGAATGTTCTGAAAATCTGCGTTTTTCAGGGTAATGGACGCACACTTACACACAGGGTCCGTATCCCGCTTGTAAGAGATAGAGAAAATGATGTGTCCGTCAGGATTTTTGAAGGCGAGTGGGATATCACAAATCCTTCAGAGCGCCAGTACAATGATATCGCGCGTCGTGATGACATCATGATGGTGCTGGTGGACGTTGAAAATATTTTGATCAGGTGTGAATTGTAACTTTTTTAAAGATTATTTCAGGTTTCTTATTAGATCCTAGTGTAACTTTACGAAAAATATGCCTTTCTGCCCTTGAATGGCCTTTTTGTTGGTGATGGTAATGTATTGTAAATTAAGAATTAAGAGACCTTCAATTAAATAAGATTAAATATTGCTAAAATTGTGTACTTTCAATTACTTGTACTCGTACTTTGTACTTGCAAGTACGATTTGGTCAACTCTGTTTCTGGTAGACTTTTAGAATAAGGTTAATGTAAAATTAAAGAGGAGCTCACCCGAATTGTAATTAACTGCATTAATAGGTGCTTTAATCGTGATCCGTTTCTGATGGCTGCTTACCAAAAAATGGATAGGTTACACTCGTTTTATGACACTTTCCACTTATATCTTTCAACGAAAATTGGTTTGAGGTGGTTTTGAATTTTACTGACTTATGTTACCTAGGTACCTATGTGATCTGTTACAGAGCGCAGTACATTGAAGGTCCAGGGATTTATGCTGCCATTACGGACATCAATATGGATTCAGCTTCTACGACCAACACTGGGAGAGCTAAAGCAGCTTTTGTTGAAGAATGTACCTGTCCTCGTGGATATAGTGGTGATTCTTGTGAGGTACGTTATTCACTTGCACTACATCACTTTACATTACTTATCCTTCATCGTAGTGAACGATTCATTTGGTCCTGATTGAGATTACCATTGTCATTTTCAAGTTCAAGATAAAACGTTCCTCTATACTGCCTCTATACTGTGTTTTTTTTTTTTTTTTTTTTTTTTTTTTTTAATTATTATTATTAATCTAATTATTTAAGCTGCACTTCAACCAGAAGGGTCGTTAGGAGCAAGGTGTCTAAAGAGACACTGCAGGGCACGATTCTTCCAAGTGCCATCATGGACTTCACTGGCAGATCGAAGGGGGAAAACCAAGAGGTACAGCGATGACCACTGATTAGCCCCTAAAGTGATTGAAACCCCCCAACAATAAAATTATACAACTAAGACTAGATGATGAATAGACTTATAACTAAATGCTGCTCTAGATAGTATGGTCTAGATAGAAAGTCAGCCCAATGCTGGACTCGGAGGTCCATATGGTCTAGGCAGTCCTCCAGGAAGTGGTGGATGGACAGATCAACCATACACCTCCCACACACAGCATTTCGAGATTCTGCAATCTTATTTCAAATGTATGAATACATTTAAACAAAAAATTCATGTTTCTCTAAGCTATGTGACATCCAAAGCAATTTTTGTTGAATAGTAGGTCAATGCAATCTCCAATACTTAAGAGAAGGCAAAGAAAGGTGAGATTGGATACCGAGTGACGTACTTTATTTTTACATTATATGTGTCGTTGAAGGGTATAAGTTGAAGACAGAAGTCGATGATTAAGCTTTTATACGTTTATTTGCTTTGATCGCTCAGTTAATAGACTGTAATGAAAATGGCGCCCCTTCGGCCCTCATTTATATCAACCAGCTCTGAGCGGGCACGTCGTCGAATGTACGAGATTGTTTCCCTTTTTCTGATTGGCTAATCGTTATTGCGTTTCTTTACCAGCACGCCTCCGCCTGATCGTTCTAGACAGAACCGACGACCTGCGAAGGGTCAGGCACCGCTCATCTAACGCAATATAGAGCTCAAATAATCAGAAGAAAGAATATTTAAAATGTAATGGAACTAATTTGTACGCATATGAGAGCAAAAATAGAACTGACTACGATATATGTATATCTTGGGCAAGCATAGGAATTAATAGTGCAACAATAAAGGAAGTGGGGAGTTACTGAGGCAATGGCTTGAAGTTGTTTAAAGTTATCAGGAGTAAATTTAGATAAACGTCAGAGACTATGGGGAAATCCATTAACTCTCCTGCACACCTGGAGTACATGGTGACCACAAGACTTTGTCAAATTGAAGTTCCAGTTTTCTTACGTATCGTATCTCTCGCAAGCAGCACTACATCCCATTTGGTTTGGTTAGTTTTTCCCAAGTGGCAACCAAGGAATCTCATGGTTTACGAACTGGGAGAGGCTTTCCCTCTCGTGTTTCAACTACCCTAGTTCACTTATTGATTCCATGCATTCAGCACCAAGACACAAAAATGCTGTCTCGTGATTGCAGATTCATCTACGACACGGTTGAGATGTCCCCAACATTTGGACCAATTTCTGGGTATTTATATTTTTAAATTCTTAAAGGTTTTCTTCATTTAATTTCACTTTATTTCAGAGGTGTTCCCCGGGATTCATTCGCCAGCCTGGTTCTTTCTTGGGTGTTTGCTCTGAACCTGAACAAACATGTCCCCAAGGCACCTACGGAGACCCACGAAGAGGCATCCCATGCCGAGATTGCCCCTGCCCGATCACTGGGTGAGTTGACTGTTTGTTCGTGGGGAATTCGAAGTGTTACTGGATTCCTTGAAATCGATCGGTGTTCCAATTAAGGTATCATCTGTTCTGCGAAAGAGAATTTTCTTTCTATTGCAGACCATATGATATCTTAACTTTGTTCAAAATTATCTTGTAGATTTTTTAATACTGCTTATTGCCGAATTTTGCAGTAATTGGCGTAAGTCCTGTTTCTCACACTGCTTTTAACTTCTTGAGGGTTACTTTGGGGAACCATTATACACTCGTTATCTTCTTTTTTACGTTAAAACATTTGATTTTCACTTAAATTAGTTCAAATACGTGAAAACTGCATTAGTTCCGTAAAAGCCAAAGCCAAAAAGTTCATCTCCTGTTCAATATGTGTCATCTCATTTTAAAAGAGTAAATCTTTCAGACAGATCAGAGGATGGGCTCATTTGACAGTCCCTTGTTAGCAACGTTTCCACTTTAAAAAGAACTTTTTCTACTACCATCACGTTAAGTGTGATGTGCATCTGCCGTCATCACCTGCAAATTTTTAGCTCTCGTGTGTGTCTGTCTTATAACAAGCTTTATAATGTGTGTCTTATTGCATAATCACAATTTGTACCACTTTGTTTCCTCACGATTAATTTATTTCTCTTTCTGTAAATTTCTCCAGAAGCGGAATCACTTGTAAACTAGGTTCTCGTGGTCAGCCCGTTTGTGACTGCCCCGAAGGCTACTACGGAGAGAGGTGTGAGCGATGTGACACGGTCAACGGTTACTCCGGTGATGCGAGATTCCCACCCGATGACCCACAGGGCTGCCGAAAAACAGGTAAGATGAGCTACCGTATTTCCTATTCTCTCTTTTGACAGATGAAATTGTGCGTTGCCTGTTTTACCCTCCATATGCAACATCGGCTGAAAAACAGGACTTCTACAGTGTACTTTCTTGAAAAAATTAATTAGGGTGGTCCAAAATGAATTTATTTTTTAAGCAATCGTGTAAAACAGTTATGTTTGCTGAAGTATAGCTATATTATTAATTTCTAATTCGTTGACACCTGTATATTTTTATGCTATGAGTGGGGATTGCAATCCGGAAAAAACGTAATCGTCTAAAATAACCTCCTTCTATGGACTCAAATAACTTCCATGGGATAATTTCCTCCTTCCATGGATTTAACGTTACAATTAGATCCGTTAAGGACTTGACGTGACTTCAAGGTGAGGTAAAGTTTCTCGTTACCGCACGCCGTATTGAGACCAACGGATCTCTAGGAAATCTCTATTATTTTATCATCAACTGGATGAACCAAATAGAATACTTTGTTACTGGGCGTGTCCCATATTAATAAATCTATAAAGTAATAACACACTTGATTACAATTACGATCAATAATGAATACTATACTTATAGTATATTTATTAAACCTTTTAGTTATTTTAATTCAGCCACGTCAATATTTCAGAGTGCTCTGAGGCTGGAACGGAATCCACCAGCCCCGATGGCAATTGTGAATGTAAGGTATGTATGCCCACTTACTTCTGAAATACTTGATAATATTCATACAGCGTAGTTTCAACATGCGTTTTGAAATTGTTATTGTTAATAATGGGCTAATTGTTTTCGCACGCTTTTCCTTTTCATTACTGGTGAGTTTATTTAATGTACAAACTTTGCTGATATATATAAGTTTCATCAGACCTTCCACACTCCACTATTAATTATTTAGAACGAACATTGAAATATCATTGAAAAAATTTCTAAAATAAGAGCATAAATCTAGGAAAGTGCGTAATGCAGTACCCTCTTCCGAAGGAGTTAATTATGTTAGAGCATTTATTCTATCATTATAGGGGAAATATTTTACCTTGTAGCTTAAAAAACTGTCTATCTTTTTATGCACACGTACATTTGTCTGGTTTTAGAGAGAAATGTACTCTGTTAGGACCTGTAGAAGTTTCCCATGATCGTGGCAAAGCCTGTTGTTTAGTTTTATAAATTATTAAATGGTCAACCAAATATGCAAGAGGATAATTTTCAGCTTGATCACATAAAGCATTTGTTGTGGCTCTTTGATAATGACAAGGAAAATTCCTGCCACCAAATGGCTTCCGACAATACTGGTAGTGACCATCGGGTTATGAAGGAGAAGATGTCATGCGATTTGCTATTGGTATAGCATAGGATCTGCTTACACAATCCAGTGAAATAGAATCATTTTGACTAGATAATAGGAATCAGGGGAAGCTGTATGATACGGTATTGCTGTTCATTTTGCAAAACCAGTACCATGGGTGGGGGGAGCCCTAAGATACCGGCACACTGGCACTATGCCAAAGTGTCACCAGCCTGCCCCCCTGATGAGGTAGGATTCGTGGTGGCAGTGGTTGAGCACACCCCAGCCTTGGGACACGGGGCCCAGGGTGCTTAGGGGTAGAAATCGCATCACCAAGGACTCATACCCTGGTAATATGTCTCGGCATGTAAATTTTGCTATAAACTTGGATACCAGCTCCCTTAGCTGGGAGAACCAGCTAGAAGGTTCTCCTCCATCTGCAGTGCCTTGGCTTGTAGGTACCTTGTAAGGAAAGCTCTGGGCAAGGGCTCCTGAACGGTGAGTTATACCGTTCCTCGGAGGGCGAGAGGTGTGTCCCGCCGGCTTGCCGGCGGGGGGAGAAGCGCAGTCCATGAGGGATAGACTATCCTAAACAAATGTCAACCTTCTGTAAGAGGGGGGATCTCTCTTATGTTCATTTCGCAGAAAATCCGTAACCATTCTAAGCTTCCCGTTTTTCATGGGGGACAAGTAAAATTGGATTACCATGAGGAGAATTTTACGGTTCCATACTACCAGCTTCAATCAACTCATTGACATATTGATGGACAGCATTATGGTCTCTAGGGTTAATAGATATGGGCGTCGACGTATGATTTTGTGTGTGTCTATGAGTCTAAAGCAGACTGGTTTACTGACAATCCTCGACCTCTGAATAGTTGCGGGATGCCGGAGGTCAATTGGTTTTTGCCAGCCCATCAAAGAGTTTGGTGCAACAAGTTTCGCTCTGTATGAACGTGGTTCCCATAGTTGCGAGAGTGATGAAACTTGCTACCATGTTGGCTGCCAAGTCAGAGCTGAAGACCACTCGCCCTACTTGCTCATTTTGTCGCCCTGAATGGCGCTCTGTTGAAGAAGTAGTGCAAAATTTCACTCATAGCTAGTAAATTTTTCCCGAGTAACTTTCGCGAGGAGGTTTCCCTTGTGTAAACTCAGCATATCACTAACGCCGTATTGACATGTTGTCTAGGTAAACCTCTATTTAAGTACTTAACAAATTTACATAAAATTAGGTTCTATTTAGATTACAGTACTTTGACATGCGTGTTTAGTTTATATGTAGGTACTTTTAATTATATGTTATATATGTAGTTTAAATTACTTTTATTATATGTTCCTCCGTTTCAACATGCTATTTTGTTACCGTTGCACATACCAAACGAAGAGGAAATTCAATCTTCGCCGGCACATAGAATCTTGGCATGGTTCGGACAAAGTTAACTCGCCAAACAATGAATTTTCTATGTTCAGGAAAATTTCTTGGGTTTAATTACTCGTTTACTGTGATTTTACTTTACTCTTTTCTAAGTCCCTCTCTCTTCTAAGTCAGTCTCTAAGTCACATGGAAAATGAGTGGTGGTAATTTATTGTTCCTCTTACATAATAAAATAAAAGCTTTATTGTTCCATTAATTTGTCATTTTGCATCAATTTTATTTTCCCTACTCCATTTGAAATATGTTTTCAGATAGGTACAATGAATCAAAAGGTTGAAGGTAGCAATAAATGTTATAGTTAAAAATGTTAACGTAAAAAGTTGCTCTAATTTCAAAATTTATGAACTCGAGAAATGGCAAAAAAATCGTTAAACAAATTTTCTTTTATAATTTAATGGGGAACTTTCATGTGTTGGAATTTCACACTTTTGACCCCAGATTCGGATTCAGCACACTTGAAAACCATCTACTACTAATTAGTAGCTCAAAATACTGTTAAGTCTGGCCAATAAACGGGTGATAAGATCACGCAAGTAGTAATGCAAGAGAGCTTAAGGTTCCTTCAGACAGGTGAGGGCCATGACGTCATCGTGCAAATGAATTACAAGACCCGTATTACTGATCTGATACCCACCGTACAGCTACTTTTTGGAAAGCTCTCGTTAAGATCTATCTATTAAGCAAATAAAAATAACGATGCAAATTCTGCATTGTTTTATTACCTATTCATTTTTATTTTAAGATTAAAATATTTATTAAAACGAGTTTGTCACCCTGGAAATTTGAACATTACCAGAGGTGCTCGCGATGGAACGTCTCTCTACCCCCCCCCCCCCCCCCCCATTTCCTAATACCATCGATTTTAGTGAAGTTTCGTAAAAAATGAAGGTAATTCAATGGCTCCAAAAATTTTTAAATCAAAATTTTTATCCTTGAACTGCGTTTTAAGGCGATCTGAAACGAATCCTAGAGTTAAATGCTTTTTCATATGTATACTATGTATGTACCATTCCAGACGACAACTCTCCTTACGCCAAAAAATCAAGCTTTCCAAATTAAAGAATGAATTCGTTGGCCGGCACTTTTTGAGCATATTAAATTGCTCAAATTTCGAAAAATGTGCTGAAAACTCCTAAAAATACCAATCGATAAATTTATTTACTAATAATTTATTTATTTTGATTTTATCATTTTTTTTACTGCTGAATTTGAGCCAAAAGAAGATTATCAACAACGAACTAGAACATTAAAAAATGTATGCACCAAATTGTGCGGAAAATTTACTTAAATTTCATTTATAGTTGCTGAAAATTTGAAAAAAAACTGCAAAAAAGCTAGAAATTCAAAATCTTTTTTCGAAGCGCAGGATATTATTTAGAACGAGTTGTTTGGACATGAAATTGGTTGTCGACCATTTCTTTGCTCTCAAAGTGCTCAAATTTTAAAACAATGGAGCATAATAGAATAGGATGATTTACGAAAATTCCCTCATACGATCATGCTGCATAAATGAAAATTGTTCAGATTAGAACCAGTTTTTGCGACAATGATACGCAAGGTTTCTGCGTACTGATTTTTCTTTCATTTTCAGATTGACACTAGTTTTTACAACAATGACACGCAAGGTTTCCGTTTGGGAAGAAAAACGGAGGAAGGGACGTACTCTACATTCGAACCTTTGGTCGACCCATCTTCGAGAGAACTGTATTACGACAATTTCGAATCTGAGGTTTGTTGTTTTTTTGCTTGTGTAAGCGCATTCCTCATTTTACGTAAATATATATTGTATTCGGTTTATGTGCTGAATCTGTTTTATGAACTGGAAATAGAATCTATGTATGGATCCAGATTACCAACTCATACATTAAATTTTACGTATTTTTGAATAAGGAGGAGTATTTTGAATAGCTGTGATTTTTAAATTATACTGCAGAGTTGCTTGAAAAGGGTAAAAAACACGCATTTCAATTTGGTATGCAACGTGATTGCTCCCATACCGAAAAAAGATGTGAAGACAGGTAAATCGGAGAACGCAGGCCGGGATAGCTGGAGCACTGGTGGAGAAATCTTTGGAGGGAACACCAAGCCCTACCTGGCATGGCAATTTCAAATCTTCGTGAATGCTTTGACATTCGCTTATAATATTATCTTTGAAAGACACTACTAAATCGTTCATAGTGGAACTGCATGGTTTTCATACATCTCCAGGCATGAATCGAGCATTTAGATCCATACATACATTGGATTCATAAATTTAATGTAAGATTGTTTTTTTTTTTTTTTTTTTTTTTTTTCTTGCGTTCTGACAGAAAATGTATTTTTGACAGGTGTATCACTGGGCAGTCTCTCCTGCGTACCTGTATGACAAAGTCACTTCGTATGGAGGTAACCTGCAGTACACGATCCGTTACACACCTTCACCAGGTGGAATGAGCTCAAAAAATAGTGCTGCTGATGTCGAAATCACATCTGTAAGTGAAAAAATCCTCCTATAGTTTATTACTGTTTTTCGGTAGCTTATATTTTCGCATGAATTTAGCTCTTTGTTGTCTAGAGATTTGGTGTTTTTAGTTCAACAACATTAATATTCAGGAGAGCAAAGCACGAAGAAAGAAGTGCAATCCTCGTTGCTCCACTACCACCAAAATAGCAGCGAGCCTTGCAAAGAAGTGTACAGGAGAATGCCTGCCAATGTCTATCAGTTCCAAGATGCACTAGCATTGTGGTACTGAGCCAAACTTACCTTTTGTTGACTTGTGATGGCTGTGGAGTGCAGATGATCACTGACATTGCCCTCAACTGCAAGAAGGGTGGGTTAGTGAAGAAAGGGCATGACATGGTCCGTGACGCCTGTTCATGGATGGCTGATCCAGCATACGGAGGGGTGGGAGTAGAACCAATTATGCAAGAGGGCAGCTAGAGCAGCACCTTGCTAATCGCCGACCTGTGTGTGTCCGGCTTTTGAGGAAGGGAGAGAGTGGCGTACTTTGACAATCACATAAGAAATGCCGATGCAACCAGTTTCCAATCTCTCAGTTGGGTAGCAGTAGCTGAGCAAGCCTCCAGTAAAAAAAAACATACTAATTATGACGCCGCTGCAGGAGATTCTTGGTGCTTCTTACCATTGATATGTTCTTGGGAAGGTGTCTTGCTCCCCAATTTTGAAGCCTTCAAGCGGATGTTGAACACTGCACTCGCTGAGAATCGGTAAAAAGCAAAGCCTCTGGTGACAGGCTGGATCTGAGTCAAATGGCTTATGACAGTGATTCTAGCATTTTCGTTTATTCACAGTTTTGGTTTAAAATGAATTAACAGGATTTGGCACTAGGAATTATATTTGATTCTTCATTCTACATCTGCAATAGGTAATAAAAGTATCTTGTAGTGAACTACCTTGTGGCTATAGTTTTACAAAGAAAATTCGGATGAAATAAAATGTTCCACAACAGTGCGAGATACCTTCGAAACTGAGCGGCAGTCAAATCGCACACAATCACAAGACACTTTAAACTTTGAAAACAACAGATAAATTATTCGTAGTAAGGGGGGGGGGGGGGGGGGGACCACTGGTACATGATGTAAAAGCGAGAAACAATTGATAATAGGAGCATGTCATGACACCAGCTGTGTGGTGGCTGTGTTACTGCAGCATATTTATTTTCCTGGTGCTTCAAATTGTCCAACTTCTTACTGGGCAGTTTGCCTAAACTGCGTTATTCCAAACTGGGCATGAAAAAATTTTGGGTTGGTGAAAGATGCTTAGGTTTAATCCTCGAGATTTTTTAAATAGAGTTTAGCTTAATACCGTTAAATACATTTTTGGTGAAATTAGGCCTTGAGGGGGGTTACCTTCTTCAGAAAGCATGTGCCAATCATCACTCATTAAAGCACTTCACTCAGTGGTCGGTACAAATAGCTAAATTATTGTAATGAATCTTTTATTTCCACACAGTCATTATTTCCCAACCTCAAAAATATTTCCTCAAAGTAATGCAAATTGCACTACAATAGTTCATAAGGCATTATGTTGATGTTGAAGAAAATTATTACGAATTTTGAATTGTGCCCTCTTCTCTATTTTAGTCCAACGGAATCACGCTGTCTCACTACACGAAACAGAGCATTGAGCCTGAGCAGACGGTAACAGTCACAGTACCACTTCTCGAGCAATACTGGCAGCAGAGCGAGTATGGTCAGATCGCAGACAGAGAACAGCTCCTTCAAGCGCTCGCAGATGTTACTGGAATATACATCAAAGCCACGTACACCACAAGCACTGCAAGAGCTGCGTAAGCATGTTTTTTCTAAACTCTTCGGTTTATTATTGCATTTAATTGATCAACCTAAGGTGCAACAGGATAAGTGACACTTTTAATCACACTAGTTAACTTCGAAAAGTCCTCACCAAAGCCGGGATTTTCTTCCATTAGCTTTTTACTTTCAGATCTAGTTTCAACCATCAACCTATCCCTATTCCTTGGGCCCAAATTACAGAACAAAACCTTCATTGTCTTTCATATATATGAAAAATTAAAAATTAATTTTTATTCACACTCTCTTTCTATCGTTTTTAGCTTTTATTTGAGGGTAACTTTTGTGTGCAGTTTTAATTTAGAATAGTTATAATTTTGTTGTCGTCTGGTTTTACTGCAATTTTAGTTTCGAATTGTCTGCTAGATTTTATTGTTATATTAAATATTCTCAAACACTACAATTTCGACATGGAATGTCATTATTTGTATATTAGGGGTATAAATACCATTTCATATTGACTGGTAACGCCGTGAAAAAGGTTGGAGTACTGCTGTCATTTTATTACACCTTATCCTACCTCCTTGAGACTCTGAAAATGATTTTGCATGAATCGGAAGTTCAAATATCTAACTCATCGATTTCCAACCTAGACAAATAAGACATTTTATTAAATTTTGGGTCGATAGCTAAGTTTCTACAAAAAATAATGTTCTATCAGGTTGATTTCGGTGAGCTTGGACACCACCACTGATCGTAACACTGGACGACCCAAAGCTCTGGAGGTCGAGGATTGTCGATGTCTCCCAGGATATGTAGGAACTTCTTGCGAGGACTGCGCTCCCGGCTATAAGAGGGCCGACGATGGTATCTACCTTAGACTTTGCGAGCCTTGTGAATGCAACGGTCACAGTGAGGACTGCGAACCTGATAGTGGAAAATGCAGAGTGAGTATATCGAATTTCGGTAATTATCCTTTAGAAGCCCACTAACGGTTTTTCGGTTTTTTTCCCCCCTACAATTGTCGATTATTCGAGACATCAATGGGGATGAAAAATAACTATCAATCAAACCACTTTATAATGATGTTTTATTAAACATTAATTTCGACATTGCAACTCTAATGGCCACATTATACTTCCATTTCATTATGTTTTCAACCCACAGAATTGCCGAGGAAATAGGGATGGAGACAACTGTGAAAGGTGTGCTTCGGGATTTTCGCTTACTCCTGATGGTAGATGCGAGCGTGGGTCAGGGGTTGTCTGTGATGAAAGAGGCACAACAGCACAATATGGCGACCGATGTACCTGCAAGGTTAGTCTAAAACTGTGATTATTCAATTTCAATCATGATGTTTGCAGTTCATTCAGAAACTGTTCTGCTAACAGATTAGTTTTGTTGTCATCATCAGTTTAAGCCTTGATGTGCTGCAGCCTCAGTGCAGTTTAGCAGTGTAATTTCTGTATGTAGTTCTGTGTTTGCAATTCACGTAAAACCATGTTTCCAATCAGTTGAGAACCGTTGAATTGGTTCGAAAATCTTGTGCTTGACTTTGATCTAATGGCTGTTTTCTTTCAGACTTTTGTCGAAGGGCAGTCATGCGACCAGTGTCGACCTGGATTCTTCCACTTGTCTGCTGAAAATGACTACGGATGCAGCGAGTGCTACTGTTCTGGTGTCACCAACGAATGCCAGTCATCAACTCTTTTCATGGAGGAAGTGCCTGTTGCGGTTCTTGACAATAACCACGGATTCACCATTTCTGATGGGTAATGTCTCTGATTAATAAATAACAGTTATTTATGAATACTGGACGGATTACTTCATCGTAGATTACGAGCGAGAAATGGAGAATTTTCATGTTATTTTTCATTTGCTCAATAGAAAGATCTTGATGAGAGCTTTCCAAAAAGGTGCCGAATGATGGGTACCTGACCAGTAATATGGCTCTTGAAATTCATTTGCACGATGACGTCACGGCCCCCTAGCGCCTGGGGGGAACCCTCTGCTCTCTTGCACTACTTCGTCACGCGTGATCTTCCAACCCATTTATTAGCCAAACTAAACGGTCTTTTGAGCTGAAAATGGGAACTAGGGGGTTTTCAAGTGCTCTGAATCTGAGGTCGAAAAATTCCAACACATGAAAGTTCCCCATGCGAAGTTGTGCAGAACCAACACATCCACCTCTACTCCTATTTGAAAAACTCGCTAGACTGACCACTAAAAACGTAGAACATGGAAAATAATTTGGCGTGCTGGATCCGGAAGTCACTCATCTGGTCAGGGTGCCATTGTCATTGCTCTCCAATAAGTTGAATATGAAATAAATTTGTTTTGAGTACATTTCTTGAGGGTTTTAAAGGGAACGACACTGTTAGCTTCCGATTTGAAGTGCACATCTGTTAGCTTCCGATTTGAAGTGCACACCAAGTTCTAACTAGTGGTGATCTATTTTTGCGAGATATGTTAGAGAAGGAGTTACTAATGATAATTTCTCAGTAGTTCCACCATCTGGAGTTTTCATTGGAATAACCCAGCACCAAATGTTTTCTCGGGGGGATGACCGTCCAGCGCTTGAGCAAGGATCTTCTTGTGATAACGCAAGGATTCCAGAATCTATCCTTTGGTGTGGGTTAACCCTCGGATCAGTAGTGATCCGCAACTTTTTCACTGCTTGTCATCTTGATAAATTGTGTACCTAATCCTGTTTTTCCATTAACACGTTCCGAGCGGCGCCGATTTTGGTGGAAACTCCCTGGGACGGGACCTGTTTTTTCGAGATGATTGTTGATACCTGCTTATTATGACTAGGAATTGACGAAAACAACGATGCGGAATCGAAATTTGATGAATATCGAGGAGTTTTAGAGGTTGGATAGATCGATCCAGATCGGCAGTAACGTACCGCTGGTTATGCAACCCGCAATGCTTACGTGTTCTTTTGAGGCCTCGGGCTCAAATCCCGGTAAGAACAATACACGTTTTCCCATTTTTTATCTGAATGTTTCATTTTTTGTCCCTCCTAGTCGTCCGAATGATGTCCCCACATACCAAACCTAGGATTATTATATATTTCCTCACAGAACCGCAATGTTTGTAGGCAGATGCATCTATACAGGAATTTATTATTTTTATTATTATTATACTATTACGAAATTATAATTCTAACATAAAACTGAAAACGGTCCCTATGAGTGATTTTTATAAATATATATTTCAAGGAACGATAAAATATAACTCATTTTGATATAAAACATATTGTATAATTAGGTAGGTATGAAACATACAGGTCCATGTTTATAAATTTGAATAAAAAATTGACAATATAGTACTACTAAACTAAGAGAAAGATGTTGTCGGATGATGGAATAGGTATTCACATCTCAGTATCTTCGTCTACAAATACATTCTTGTGCCACTTTTCAAAACATGGTTCGTGGCACAGACCAGGTTGCTCGGGACATGCAGGACAGTACCAGCACGTTTTTTTTTACAATAGTAGTCTCTATTTGTTACTGCCTACATCTCATCTGCCTAGTAAAAAAAAAAAAAAAAAAACACAATAAAATTGAACTTTGCACTCGAAAACATCCCTAATGAATGAAAAAAACGCGAAATGAAAGGGCGCGAAAATGTTACTGAACGGGGGCCTTGATATCAATGGGGAACGAAACGGAGCGCATTCTTTAGGAGGCCTGATCATCTACAATAAGTGTGTTAAACTCCACAACCAACAGAATGCGTGGTAATCTCGTCAGAAGGCAGAACGTAGAAGCCTATGTGCTCTCTGTAGCTGGATCTATCGATCCACTTCAGGTGAATCGAACGAGGGCGCCTGGATCGATCGATCCATTCCGCTCAGAACGTGTTAAGTGTGGCATAATGCAACCCCGCCGTATTCCGTTAGATAACACTCCAAATTTCCTATGTTTCTAATATATTTTTCATTCCTAATTTTCAGATCATCTTCAGTCATTAGAGACGGTTTCAAAGTATATCCAGGCGAAAGCGGGCTTGGATACAGAATGGGTTACCGCTATAACAGGCTTTTCTGGTCATTGCCATCACGAGTCACTGGGGACAAGGTACAGTTTATCGCAAATAAACTTCAACATACAAGGTTTAAATTAAATACTACTTAAGGAAAATCTTGAGTACCTTGATACCTTAAGTAAAGTACAATACTAATAGATGGTTCTTTTGTGCTCTACATCTGATGTGTCTGACCCACCTCTTTTTTTCTCTCATGTTACATTCGTGTAGCATTGTTTATGTTTCGTTTCGTAATTGCAATGGTTGGTTTCGGTGGTTGGCGTTTCTCCATTTGAAGTTTCGTTTGACAATAGGAATGTTTGAGAATGATCTCATAGGATAACACGAAAAAATAGTTCTGTTCTCAGACGAAGAAACTTCCGTAGTTTTGTTTCAGTTGCCATATTTCAATTGTGTTGGTACGAAGATACAAAGCCCATTGTTGTACTTCTACGTGTGAGAAGTTATCATACCTACTTTAGTTCGCTCAATGGGTAACAGAGTAATTTAGAGACGTGTGTGAGTGTTCTCAACTCACCTACAAACTAACCCATCATCTTCTAGCTTACTCGTTATCTCTATCTACTACTAGTTACCTTTTACAAATATTGTTCCTAGAGAGAATATTTATGGAATAAAGAAAAATATAAAGTATACTCATAATAAAGGATTTATGGGCACCTAGTCAGAACTCGTAACGTACAGTTAAAGTGCTCGTAAGGTACTCTATTGTTTGAGCCTCAGATTGGCCATTGGCCGTACTTTAATGTTAACAGGTGTTGGTAAAAGTGGCCATCTATACATTTTGGCTTTAGTTTAGCCAAGCAAAACTAATGGACGGGATTTGTGGTACTGAAACTGAAAAGTACACATTTGAGGTTAGATATTTTTGCAGATTGCATAAAGGCAGCTGTTGGATTTCTATCTCAAACTCATTCAAGGTTTACCCACTCCGCAAAAGTTTAAAAGTTGATTCCACTTGCGCATGCGCATCGGACCAGTCAGAAAAGTGTCTCCACCCGGTCTACTGATTGTCAGAAAAGTACACCTCAAACGAACTTGTAGTTATCAGTTGTACCAAACATTGGTTCACACCATCGCAACTACACCGTATGCTCAACATCGTGAGCATTGTTATTTTTAATGGAATGTCTATGGACTTGTCCTTGTGATTATAAAAAACATACTCCTAGGAAAATACGTGTTTCATGTTTGATGATTGCATGCTTATAAGAAATTATGTAGCTCTATGAAGTATTCCTAATAAATTAATTTAAATTTTCAGGTACTTTCCTATGGTGGTGCTCTAAAATTCGCCCAGAGGTACACCACCAATTCAGCTGACTCTGAGCCCACTTCGGATCAAGATGTTATCATTATTGGGAACGGAAAAAGCATTTTCTACAACTTTGACGAATCTTTGTTACCTGATAGGCTTCGGGTATGTAATCAACTCAGTTTTCCTTATGCTTTTCAATTGACTTCTGGACAGTTGTCATTGTAATATCACATAAGAACGTTAACCCTTACTCACGTATAGGTATATCCTATTTCCTTATTTTACTTAGATATCGAATCTTTACATTATCTTGTGTTTCAGGAAGCAACAGTAAAGATAACTGACATAGAGCGGAAATGGAGAGTTTTGGATCAATCTGCTGGCAACCCCCTCGCTACAAGAGAAGATATTTTGAAGGTACGAACCACAAGTTTCGCTTAGATTTCTCAAAAATTGTAGGAAAACGGGTGGGGGGGGGGGGGGTGATTTGGGACACCATGTATGCAAGGTGTCCCCATCAAACTTAATTTTTTTAAGGATCTCGTAAAGGTAACGTAAGCATAAACATGCGCAACTGACCCCCTTTTTTTATTGCAGATTTGAATTCCTCGTAAAATTTCTACTGTGTGGAATTAAGTCGGCTGCATATTCATTGTGTATTGGTTATTTTATAAGAGTTCAGCCAAGGGTAGAAACAAAACCTCAACTCATCTCTCCACCCACTTTGTTTTGTGCTACGTTTCAGGCCACACCTTGACCCATCTTCAGGCAAAACCTGGATGGCGGAAAAAAGTCATTTCAAGTACAAATCAGTTCTTGAATCAGAACATTGCCGCAACATTCTAAAATTTCTACATACAAATTAGTACAGTTGAATAACTTATCAACTTAAGTTTGAAAATTTGATTTCATGACAATACTTCTAAATAACAGCGAAAAAAAGGTATCATATTTCATTTTCAATTACAGGTTTTATCCAAAGTGGATCAGATATTGGTCAGAGCATCTGTCGCAAGTGGTATCGACGAGACGTTCATTGGCTCGGTGAGTTTGGAGACGGCCACTCAGAACCAAGAAATGACCAGAGCCGATCAAATCGAAGTGTGCAGGTGTCCTCCGGAGTACCGTGGAACATCATGTCAGGTACCTATGTTCCAATTGAACGAATATATTAACAAACAGCGACAACTTGAAAACAAAACTATTGACATTATTAAACAGTTGGACAATATACTATGGGTCATTTTAATAAGTTTTTCCATATAATCATAAAGCTTGATATTTTTGGGAGGATAGAGTACGACTTGGTTTTTTCTTGATTTAGGACGTTTTCTCTGGCTGCGATGAACTTAGAAGCTTAGTTTCAACAATATTTTGGGAGACCAATATATCTGGAGACATGGAGACCAATATAAAAAGAGGACATGATGGAGTCCGAGATGAATGTGCGAAACTAGCCGGGATGGCCTGGGGAGGAGCCACACTGGAACCTGTACTGCAGGAGTCAAGCGAGGAAAGCCCGATGCTCGTGGCCGACATTAAAGTCCAGGGAGTTTGGGATAGGGCGAGGCCAGCGTTTTTTGACACACGCATTATAAATGCTGACGCTGCCTCGTACCTTTCCCAAACGTGGGACTCAACGGCACAGTCTGCAGCAAGAAAAAAACATGAAAAATATGACAGAGCAGCTGAGCACCTTCGAGGTTCGTTCACGCCACTTATTTGTTCGTGCGACGGAGCAGTCCATCGGGAGTATGCAATATTTCTCAAAAGAATGGCAAGTACGCTAGCTGAGAAGTGGGGCAAGCCGTACACCCAAGTGTTTGGGTGGGTTAAGGTACGAACCCAAGTATCAATAATCAGAGCTGTGTCTCTTCGACTAAGGGGCACAAGGAAGGTTATTAGATCGCTTGGATTGGAGGACGGAGCAGGAATTCCCTACATGGAAGACTGAAGAGAAGAGGGATTTCGAAACAACGAAAGAAAAAAAAATCACGTGAAGAAAACCTCCCTGCCTCGATAAACCCAAAACTCAAATATAAATAATTCTCTCTAAAAAAATATATCTGGAGACTCATTCAACTTGGAGGCCCATGAAAATCATACGCATGCTATTCTAATAGAGGAGAAAAGGCTAAAGGTTGTGTAACGGGCTAAAAATATTTGATACCTCGACAGGAGTTCGAACTCGCGTCGTCACAACCACGAGAAATTATTATTTTCCCGAAGTTGCAACGCTCTAACGACCAGAGCTAAGAGGCCAGGGTTATCAAACCTCTTCGACTGTGAGAGTTATTTTCCTGGAGTGTAACATTTCCCCGGAGTCAAATACCAGCCGTCTCGGCTGGTTTGGGGTCGGACAAATGACAAAGTGTAACTGCAGGCCACTGGCTCAGCAGTTGCTCGCTGGAACAAGTCAGCAGTCGAGCGACGTCATTGTCACGGTGTGTTTTGACTCAAGTGAGTGAGGAATGAAAGGCATAACTACAGGAAATGTGATGTTTACAGTCTTTTTTTGGCTCGAGAGGGATTTAATTAATTATTGTTTCGTATGATTTCGGGTCCTATTTTGACTATGCCACCGTAACGGGCTAAAAATATTTGATACCACGACAGGAGTTCAAACTCGCGTCGTCACAACTACGAGAAATTATTATTTTCCCGAAGTTGCAACGCTCTAACAACCAGAGCTAAGAGGCCAGGGTGACCAAACCTTTTCGACTGTGAGAGTTATTTTCCTGGAGCGTAACAGTTGCATCGAATGTGGAGCGCAGTGCTCATATAATTTCCCAGCTACCTATCCCACAGAGAAGGGCATTGGGGAGGGTCACCTCCAGCAACTCATCTCAGTGGCTCACGGTTGTACCAATAATTCGAGATGACTTGGATCTCTTCCCCATGCAGTTTCGAGTTGCACTCGCCATGAGGTAGGGGAAGGAGCCAGAGGGGTTACCTAGCCGTTGCGAAGGATGTGGCAACCAAATGAACCTCAGTTATGTGCTTTATTGTAAGAAGAAGGGGGGAGGGGGGCTCAAAAAGTATGGTCACGACCAAATTCGAGATTCCTGTGCCAAGATGGCAAGTCTTGCTTGGAATTCCGTTGGCCTGGAACCAATCTTACAAGAAATCATAGATGGCACTCCTAAGCTAATTGCAGATATTAAAGTACATAGGTTCTAGGACGCAGAGAGAACGGAGTACTTTGACACGTGATTAATGTTGTCGCCGCCTCATGCTGCTCTCAGGACTGGAAAACAACATCATGAAATGCAGCGAACGCCAAACACACCGAATACAATGCTGCAGCAGAAGACGTGAGGGGATCCTTCACACCACTGGTGGTTTCATGTGACGGCGCCTTGCACAGAGAATTTGAATGTTTTCTTTAGGAGGCTTGCATGTGGCTATCTGATAAATGGCAGAAGCCCTTGTCATACATCACTCAATGGGTGAGAGTGAAAACCCAAATTTTGATCATTCGGGCTGTTTCATTGATGATAAGAGGCACCAGGAGGAAGGTGAGGTGCCTTGGACTGGAGGATGGCGCACTCATGCTGCTATAAAGGACATATGAAAATTAATGAAATAAGATGAAAAATACGAATAGAGCAATCGACAAAAGTAGAAGAGAAACCTAAAACATGAATTTCAGGCGAATATCCTCCTCATTCTATGTATCTATATAAATATACCATTTTAGCTGAATATTTTGGGAGATACCAATGGTGCGTCCCAAGAATTCGTTGCTGGAACACGTAAGGAGTTCTTGCAGTTTTCAAAACACATGAATGGTTTTTTATGCTCAACATATCGTTGGTAATCAACTGCATGTGTAACTCCAAGATTCTTCTATTTCTGAAGAGTTAAGAAATATACTCGTTTGGTTCAATCGGAAATGTAAACAGAAAAGGTGAAAAGGAAAATGGTTTTGACAACAGATTTAGCTGTAAAGAAAGTAAAGGAAACGCATATTGTGAGTTGCAGGTGGGAGCGATTCATTTTCTTGTTGAGATGCTTAGGAAGTTTGAAGATGATTCACTGGAGATTACTTGTGGGATGTTAGAATAAAACTTTAATTGACAAATGATTCACAACTTAGAATTTGTACAGGTGATTGTTATGTATTATGAATGGAAGAGATTTTCAAAATCAGAGAAGTGGAAACTGTGAAAGCCAAAATACAAAAGAGGTTGGACTTACCAAACCTAGGTTAGGCCTAGTCCCGGTTTACGGGTATTGGCAGATTATGACAATTAGAGAGAACTTTCCTTCAAAAGTAATTGTATGTATAAATCTCACTTGCTTGAATTAATTAAATGGATTAAATCAGACAAACAGGCCTGATAAGTTCTCTTAGCTTCTGGGAGAGGATGCTAGTGGGGGTAAAATCAGTCCAGATAAAATTATCATCCCGGGATATGGGAAATAGAAATGATGATAATATATATTGTTGAAACTGGTGTAGTTGCTGATTATGGATCTAAACTGTGCTGGTAATAGTTCAAATATGTAATTTAGACAGCCTCACTAGCCATTTTCAAGGTGTACAGAAATTTGCAGGAGCATAAGTAGTGATAGTGACATGCACTGACAGGATTGAGTGCACCAAAAAAGACTCAGGACATGCGTTTTGGAATACGGGACAAAACAAAAATAGCAGAGAGAGAGCTTATAGATCCTAGCGCATCGACAAAAAATTGCACTTGGATTAAGCTGACATCCAATATATAGTTTCACCCACAATAATCTGATATCTAAAAGATCTTTACCAATTTATAAATATTAAACTGTACTTTTATATTTTGTAGATTTAGTCGCATTTTTTTTCGTTGTTTCCTCAACCCTACTTAAATGTATTGACGATATTTGTGTAGGACTGTGTGGAAAACCACTATAGGGACAATGACAATACCTGCAAGAGATGCCCATGCGTCAACGGAAGGGATTGCACACTCATCAACTATGACGTGAAATGCAACTGCGATCCCGGGTGGACTGGCAACATTTGTGACGAACGAGGTTAGTATCAAAGGTTCGCTACGTTAAGCCATAATTCAGGATTTCCCAGTTTGATTGATCCATTCGAATATCCAAGGTACATTTAGTAATGCAGTATGGCTGTACACTGGTCTTCTATATCCCATTAGTACTACCAAAATCCAATCAGTACTGGACGTTCTTTCGTTCATCTTGCTGATACTTTTGTTAATTTAATTTGACATCATGAACTAACCGAGAAATTCTCCTTCCCTCCTTCTTCTCCTACCTAAATGAATAGGTAACACGGAAGTTAATGAAAACCGGTGTTCGTTTCTAAGATATTAAGGGCGGAATTCATAGAAGGGAATTGAGTCTGAGTGGGTCCGATAAGGGAATTTATGCACTCAGTGTGATTCATAGACGTGATTTGAGGCCGACCCTGAAGGCGCACTGAGTGTGCAACCCAAATAGCACTCTCAACGGGATTCATAAACAAAAAATGGCGTTGAGTCTCGCCCTCAGCTCAACGGTGCAATATCCTGAGTGACAGCAGGATGTCGCTTAAAGGCGTCAACTGATAACTTTAATTATTTTAACGTAGTTATAGTTACTGGTAATATAGTAAAGCATACGTTGTTTATTTTTTCGGAGTTTATTAAAAAACAGCGGTACATGAGACTGGTAGGTACCTAAACTGTACGCAGGCTATTCCGATTCAGGAAAGAGACAGTCACAGTCAACTACTAACCTGAACTTACTGGCAAATCATAGTTTTATCATTTTCTCACTTATTCTCCGTCGCACCATCATAACTATATACCCAAATTATCAGTTCGTCAACAAACAAGGATTCAATTCAACTGTGGGAGCCCCATCCAGGCAGGAGGACAAATGACTTTCGTCTTTGTCTGATAAGGCCTATTTCCTGTCTCCCCAAGGAACAAGTAAAACAGCACATAACGCTATAACACAATGTAAAGAGTAACCTTTAAAAACTGTTATTGATCAGTGCGGAATTCGAGAGGGAATTATCCTGTCCCTTTTCCCTCAAACCAGGGAAACTTCCCATACACACACATACTGCCAGAGCTGCCAACTTAATTGAAAAAGCGTTGTGTCCCCCGAGTGCACTGTCATATGCATGTAATTTGAGTGTGCTGAGTGAACCACCCCACTCAACTATGAATTCAAACCGGTGAGTGGAGGGTGGCCCTCCATTTAGATGACTATGAGTACACACACTCAGGCTTTGTCTATGGATTTCATCCTAAGAGTTAAGATGTGCGATCAATTTCAACTGTTTGGTCATCTGAAGGGACACAGCTACAACCGCATAGATCTTGAATCCCATTGGTCGAAAGAAAGGAACGACTGGGTTTTACAACCAATCATGTGCAAACAATGTGAAAGTTGGTCGTAGCTAGTTAGATAAAGTGAAGGGGATTACTCAAACTGGTTTTGACGTTGTGAAGTCCAAGCGTTACAAAAAAAGGCCAACCATTGGTGACTTATACTGAGAGATATCTTCATAAGTTATCGTTTTTTACTTATGATATCTTGACCGTCAAAATCGATCTACCTAACATTGTAACTCTTTTATTACGTGGCAAATAGACAACGTCTTTCATCAACCTCCAGTTTCTTAATTGAAGTGGGTTTCTCATAACTTTGTAACTACTGATTTAGTTTTTTTCCAAAACTAATTTCCATTTGTAGTTGGGGTTTTTGGCTCCTCAATTTCAAAATTATTCTCTTAACTGGAAGTTATTATTGTATTCCCACCTCTCCCTACCTTTTCCTTCCCCTCCATCTCTCAACTCTAGAGCCCAACCAAAATACGTGGGCCTCTAGTTCATTTTAACTGCAGGTAATATTTTCCTCGCCACTGTTATCCTATTTCTCCACGTTACTTAGGAGGATTTTGGCCAACAAAATGATATTTTTACGAGAAAAAGTTCAATTTCCAATTAACAACAACCTTTATTTATTGACCTTAATTTATAAATTTAGGTTATTTTGAACTATCAGATAGGAAGCCTTTTCGTTAAATTTCTTACTTAGAAACTTTTTGCTATTGAACTGCGTCTGCAACTAGAACACTCACTTCTTGCATCTGAATACACCATCACTGCATTAAATGCAATCTTTGCATGTCTTGAACTGCTTCAAATTCATCATTTTTATACTGTTTGGAACAACTTTTAAAGTAAAAGCTCATCAAAAATGTTCAATTCGTCGTAGGTATTGTGAAACACTGGAGGATCTATCCCCTGCCTGATTGGTTTTTTATTTATTTATTTTTTTTTTTAAATAGTGGCAAACTACTGAACACCCATTATTCAATGACAGAATCTAGATTGAAGTGATTTATTTTTAATTAAGAGTCGATTTTTGATTATTGAAAAATAAAATAAAAACAAAAAAAGGGTTTTCCTCCTCAAACATTTGTGATTTACATTCCAAGATAGGTATAAAAATTCCAACATTTAAAAACTGTGCACACCACTCAATACAAGCCAACACCCAATCCACAATAGATCCTTTGGATTGCAATGGAAGGGTCCTGATAGTCGAAGTTCGGAGTCTTGAGATTCTTCTACAAATAACAGTAAATTGAAAAAACTAATATCTAACCTATGAAAAACCAACGCTCTCACGTTTCCATGGCAACAGACCGTTCAACAGCTGCTATCAACAACAACTGTTCCCACAAGATTCGTTCTTGAACGGCTTTGACAGTAATTCACAGCTCTGAGAAGTTCTATCTGGTTTGAGAAACCTACCATAGAAGAAAACCTCAAGCAAATATTGTTCATTTGCAAAAATAAAATGACCAGGTGTTTATCACTGAAAACACCCTCTTTATCTGCTAATTTAATATACTAAATTATTATTTTCATAATTTTTCTTTGAACTTGATTTGGACATTTTTAGTCATGGATATGGACAAAGTAGTTTTGTTTTTTGATGACCCAAGAAGTGGTCGACAATGAAGAGTATGTGTAACACTAAATAAGCTTGACAGTAAAATGTTCGAGTCAACCAAGTCCTACTTCGAAGGTGACCGGATCGGCTATCAGAGGCGATTGTACTGCAATCAGTTCTCATGGGTTTTGACTTATTGCTTTAAACGTTCCGGTAACAGTTCCTACAACTTGCTCCGAAGGTTGGTCTGGAACTGTTACCCAGAGCTGTTGGTCTGTCTACGGATTTAGCGGTTATACGATGGTCAACCACTGTCCAACTCCCATCTCTTCTTGGAATGAAACTAGTCTTTACGACAAGCTTATCACTTCTGTAGTGCATCTGGTTATCGCAAATGGAACGCCACAGGCAGGGGTTATATCCACATATAAAAAAGCGTAATAATAATATTTATCTATTTATTATATCAATAGTGCTTGTTACAATGATTAAGAAATTTATTACGACAAAGTTGGGAACTTTTTAGCAGTTTCTCTCTTTTGTCACGTAACCTTTTGAATTTTCTCCAGAACGGGATGAATCTATTTTGACTATAACAATGATACCTGCTGGTCGACTGAGTTATGCCGTTGGCCATCTGGAGGAGTTCCGGTGCGAGTTCAACTCTTCGATTCCCGGTCGGGTGGAGATACGGGAAGAATACGCCTATGGCAAAGGATTCGCCAAGGGATTGCGTGGCCCTGATGACCAATATTATTTTGAAGCAAGAGCCATTCCGAAATATTATGACGGCGTGGATAGAACCGTTCGAATCACCGAACACCTCGTTACTGTGGATTGCATCGTATTTGATGAGATCGGCCAGATAATTGGAAAAACTCAAGCATACATAAAAGGTTTCGGTTTGAACAGTTTACATTTGGTGTTGGAGCACTGTCGCCAAAACAACGTTGTGCTTTTGGTGTCGTTCATTGGTGTATTTTATGTGTCTCTCGTGATGTCCCCAGCATGAACCATGCCTAGGCCATTCATGTCACCAGTTCACTTTGCAAGGGTTAACCAAGCGTCATTAAAAGGAAAACAAACAGGATGTGTTTATTAGTGCTGTATATAAATGAATTTATGACGCACCTTTCAATGTATTTTGGTAAAAAAGAGAGGACAGACTTGGTAACCAAATTTGGTTTTTCAACCTTGATGGGTTGGAAGGTGTTCTAATAACTCCTTAGATGTACCTATATGAATTTAGTTTCTGTGGCAGATATCACCCTTCGTGTAAGATATTATTTCATCACTACTAATTTTATGTCGAGTTTTACTACTAACATTTCGCTTTTGCTATTGTGTTCATTACCTTGTCTACAACGAATTCAGCTCCACAGTTTGTTTGCACAGCTTGTTCGTTGCACTACAAATTCCTGAAATTCAGTATACAGAGCGAGTCAACAGTTTTTCTCTAGTATTGTTTAGAAATTCGTGTGAGAATACTTCTCAATGGTAAGTCCTTGACTTGGTTTTTCCTGTTGCATATTTAGAGTTCTATAGGCTCGTGAAAAACTTGGGAAACGTTGATATCGCCCTGTGTACTTTTTTTTAGCGTAGAATACCTACGTTTTTATGGAGACCTTCTAGCCAACAATCGTCATCCAACACAAGAAGACTAGTGATACCGTTGCTTTTTTTTATTTTATATTCAACCTATAAAGCTAAAATTCGAAATGGAGAACCCTTGGGATGTCTAAAAACGTATCATAAAGTCTAGAAGTCTAGTGCCTGCCAAATCAGCTGAGTTAGATCCGGAGCTAATGGATGTAAAAACGTATTCTACACTCATCACTCCTTTAGGGGCAAGATGTTTTATTTATTTTATGATCATTATTTTTACATGGAACCTGTTTTTAGCCCTGACCTCCCAACAAAAAAGACACCAATGTTGTCACGAAATTTTGTCACACTTTTTTAGGTTTTCAGATCCCCCCCCCCCCCCCCCTTCCCCCTCACCCATCACATTTTGGGACTCCCCTGTGGATCTGACAACACCTCCCTATGGTTGAGGCTAGAAAAATAATCTAAACATATTCGCCCAATCAGATTCTCAGTTTGTTCAGTGATGTCAAAGATACCCCTTTCCAACCCCCTCCCCCAAAAACTCCCCTATGAGTCGGAATTGAAAATTTATAAGTAGGCTGCGGTTTTAGTTATGGCTGAGGTTTATGTTATTTTAGTTGTCATAAACCGGTGTTGTCTATTGCTTATAAGGTTTGTATGTAATAAATAATACTATCATTCCGAATTCTCTCATTTTATTTATCTCTAGGCAAGATATGGGAAAGTTCACCAAGTGCAAGGCTAAAACATGTTCCATGTTCGCAACTTTAGCCACCGGCTTTAAGTGGCCCAACCAGGTTTTTTTTTTTTTTTTTTTTTTTTGTTGTAATGTACATACAGCCATGAAATGGCGCTTCAGAAGGATACAATAATGAAACTCTCATAGATAGATCTAACAATTAAAAATGATTGTCTTGAACTTCTAACAAATTCTGAGATAAAACGGAATACTACCTTTTTTGAAAGCAACTGTAAATAAAATCCCTCATCACTATATGCTGGGCATACCATCAGCATAAATATGTTCAAATAATTTTCATCATTTACACAAGCCTAACAATCTGATGAGCACTCTGGAGTCAAAAACCTATTTTTGTAAGCTGCACTTGAACCATGATTGGATCACAATCTGTACATGGTCACTATCAATGTTCTATTAGATGTAAACCCAGAACACGAAGGAGATAAATTAGGCTTATGATGAATTTGCTTATAAAAATTCGCCTTCTCTGAATTCGACGTATTCCCCAGCCCCAAGAGATTTATAATGACCGAAGATAGTAGGATAATAGTCATCCTCCGGAACTGTCATTTCAATATACTTGCACAGTGGTTCAAGCTTTGCCAAACGGTCTAATTTTTATTACGATGTATGCCGCTGTGCTCTTCAACTCAAACATTACCAATATCCCCAATTATTTGAGGTGAAATAATTATTTCATAATTTAATAATAATTATTTGTTTCAACACCCTCCGTGGTCCACCTCCTTCAAATGTGTTAAGGTGCTCAAGGAGTTTGAAAACAGCAATTTTGGTATTCATTGCCTTGTATTGGAAAAGGAGCTTGTAGGTCGGCGATTATTTCTGCAGTAAAGCTGGAACGCTGCTCAGGTAGTCAGAATTTCCCTTGATATAGATTGGATATATTAACGAAAGCACAGCCAACGGCTGTTGAAACTTTTGATCCATCAGTAAATATAATTCTATATCCTACCCATTGAGTATGTGAATATTCCCTAAAATTTGAGTTTGCCATTTCACCAGACACCTCACGTGGTTTTCTGTAAGAATAACCTAAACTGCTAGTATTTATAAGGGTGTCATAATATTTATAAGGGGGGCCATGGGAAAAGGACTATTTTAAAATGAGCAGTACGCATAAATATTTTCACCAAAAAGCAGCTGCATGTATGCCAATTTAGTATGAAAAATCACATAATTCACAACTAACTATTTTGCTGAAAGCAAGAGACGAGACAGTTCATGAAGTTCTGATGTACTGTCTGCTAAATCTCTCCTTTGACAGAATTTCATGGCGAATTGATGTCTTGAGCTCTTCATGTGTTCTCGGCTTGCCTTTATAAACTCTACTTCTCAGGTAGCCACAAAAGAAAATAATACAGAAAGTTAGATCTGGTGACCTGCGATATTACTGAACCGTGAAATGGCATGTCGTAGAACCCTTGTGATATCTATCAGACATATTGCAGGTTAGGTTTCTGGCATAGGAATGTGTAATCAATACGCCAACTCACTCTAGCAGCAGTTTTTGGAACTGAATAGTTGGTTTTGTTCTCGAACAACCAATATCGGAACCTCCTTGTCACCGGGGTAGCTGGTGCTCAATGTGCTCCTAGAACCTCAAAAGATGTCTTGCAGTTGTGATGAAATCTCTTTCATCGAGAACATCCAAGTCTTCCGTCCTTTCTTTCAACATTCTTGAACGGGGAAAGAATCACGATCCATCTCAAAACTTTCATCACCCTCTTGATAAAACGGAAGTTAGTGAAAAACGTTGTCTATTTCCACGAAAAGTAAAGAGTTACAATGTTAAATCGATTTCGACGGTTAGGCCAACAATAACTGAAGACACATTAGAAGTTATTGTTTGTTACTGATGATGGCCTAACCGTCGAAATCGATTTAACATTGTAACTCTTTATTTTTCGTGGAAATAGACAACGTTTTTCACTAACTTCCGTTTTATAATGGGTTTCCACAACTTCGTCGCGAGTGATTTAGTTCGTACCCTCTTGATCGTCAACAGTGATTGAAAAAACCTGAGAGGGAGCTGTTGATATCATCACTAGATAAATAGCACGAATAATAAGGTATAAGAATATCGGAAATTTTTGATGAGTGCCATAAACGAGGAGGAGCAACAAAGATTGAAGCGAGTTTACCGAGTAACCGGCCATGATCGAGTGTTCAACGCGAGCATCCATGGAAATATCCAATAATGTGGATGATCTCCGCTCAATAATCGAACCACGTCTTGAACTGTGATCAAAACCTCAGTAAAAATGGCCTTAGGGCTTTTCACCGTTCGCCTATGCTGCTGCGATTTCTTTGTGCATATGCTCTCTTTAAAATTAATTCGATTTACACTAGCAAGTTGCAGATTCTTGTGTTTGTATATATGGTATGCTCAGGTTGTATACCTATCAGGTGCATATCAGTAAGATGATTGATTTACATGTTTCAGTGGTTCCAGAATCAGATGATACAATTCTACCTCCCGCACAACCTCTGATCAGAATGACAACTTCTGTCACTCCTGAAGGTTACATACCGGAAGGTTCGCGTGTGACACTGACGTGTTCTGCTGAAGCCTCCTCCGGTGTAAGTACAAACTCATACCTCTAGTACCTCACGTCCTCCACACTATAACCAAACGATTTCAATAATAAATCTTAGTAATCAATCAAGAAAACAGTACACGTACTGTATACTTAATTTTGTACTCACCCGCAGGAAACTGTGTCGATTACTTGGTCTAAACAAGGAGGCCGCCTTCCCCGTGTCATCAATGATAATCGTGGTCGCATCACGATTGTTAGCGCTCACCCATCTGACTCTGGTGTTTACCTCTGCACTGCTAATACCAGAACCACGTCTGAAGTTCAGCAAGTCTTGATCACAGTTGACAGTAAGCCTAGTCATTTCTCACTACTTTTCCCAATATATGATACATTGACTTACATTGCTAAGATTTTGGAGACATATTCGTGCAATCTACTGTTGGTTATATCACTTGTTTGTTTCAATGCTAGTCAAGGATTATGCATCAAATGAAAAATCAGGTACTCTTCTTGGTCTATAGCATGTTCAGTTTCACCCATTAAAAAATCCTTACCGTAGAATAAATTGAATTCTTCTTGAGAGAATTAAATGTCCTATTGGTTGTAGAAAGTAGTATAGGTTGTAGTGATTTTAGCCTTGTGTACATTATAATGAGTTACCTAGCTGTGTTCCCGTTATTGTTATTTGGAACAACCCAGGTTTAGTTAAGAACTTGTTAAAATCGCCTTATCAGAAGGGGAAATATGTCAAAAAACTAACAGAGTGTCTGCTACCACTCAACTCGATTGGCTTGAAAACTGTTACATTATATGATGTTATGAATGTGGGAGGAATGAAGAAAAAGGTTCCAGTCATGCAGCATGATCGTATGAGCGAATTTTCGTAAATTATCGTGCTACATTATGTTAAATTCCCCATAATCATGTTTGCATCACATGTGGCAATTGAAAATCTTCAAAAACTCAATATTTAACAACTGGCTCACTTTTTGCGCGTAATTGCGCCTGTTTTTGTTTCCCCAGAATCCTCTGAAAAATTTCTGCCAAGTTGGGTGGACAGTACGTTTTCCTCACATATTGTATGTGTATATGTACAGGGTGCGGCAGTGAGGACGGACGGTTTTAAAAAAATCATAAAATAGTTAATTTTTACTCAAAAACAAATTTATTGATGCAATCAGGTTCGTAAGGAAATAGCATTTGAGAATAGCATTTGTTTTGGTCACGACCAAAACGACCTTATCTAAAATTCATTGTTGTGCATGCGCACATGCTGCTAATGGTTCTACCGTGATGAAATTAATAGATCACCTTCTAGGAGCTAACCCACACAATTCCATAACATTTTATCCAAATTGGTCTGTTAGTTTTGAATTGTCACGTGTGTCAACCAACTTTAGTTTTACGCTTGCGCAATAACTATTAATTAACAAATCGCGATAAAATTCATAGGGCATCTTTAAACTTTTACTGCTCTCCGAGTTTGAACGAAATTATACGGATAGATTATAATAGACTGACGTTATAAGAAACTCACGCTTGTACACACGCATACGCCATTAATGACCAATGCAAATTATAAGGGACCATCTATAAATTATTCTACATAATTCCTGGAATTTTCATTAAAATCAGTTCATAAGTTTCGTTGTCTGTATAATTTATTCCACTAATATGTCATACATAAATACCGACAATAATTTTACTCATGATTTTACGATTTTATACAATCAGAGAGGTGTATATGGATGCTGCGTAATATGACGTATTTTGTGGTATATTCTGAGGCTCGAGTGAACGTATTGCTGTATGATACCAGCTCTGCTGACTGAAGTTAGAGATAATATATTCCCTGGTATCCCAAAGACCATATCATACAAAATTCGGCCGTTGAAGAACAAAAATAATAACAAACGCTGTAAATATTTACACAATGGTTTATTATTTCTGTATTAGATAGCCTTTCCATGCAGATCTCTGGTCTATAATTTATTATTGATCACTTGATAAGTTGCCTCCAATGGAGGACCCCCCGTCGTCTCGCATCGCCTGTTTGAAGTTTCGCCCTGTTGCTTTTATCGCTTCCAGTGGAGGATCAAGCTTACTTCTAATATATGTCGGTGGTCGTTTGAAATATTCCCATGCTGTTTTATTTGTCTCTTATAGGACGACCGGCTGTTCGACCATCAATCAGACTGTTGCCTTCAAGAACGATCGAAGTTTTGGAAGGGTCTGAAATTATGATTCAGTGCGTTCCCTCCGGTTATCCGCTACCTGACATTGAATGGTTTAGACCAGATGGACAGCCGTTCAATGAAGATGTTAGTAAAATCTATTGTTTGTCCTTGTTCAAAACAAAATCTTAGTTAGTAGAAACAGTTGAATAATATTGAAGTAGTTCACTTGAAATTCTGAAATACAAAACAATGAAAAAACTCAAAAGGAAACAAATGAATTGAGCAATAAGAATGAGTTTTTTTGAAAATATACTGATGGGAAATGTGTCACCTGGGACAGGGCTGCCAACAAACATTTTCTTTTCTTCTTAGTACTCCCTAAGAAATAACTTGCCTATGAAATTGATTCAAACTCCTACAAGGAGTTGGTGGTTGACAGTTGTTGGTTGTTTAAGAAACCACTAATTTGGTGACTTTAATAAAACGCTTAATCGATAACTGGACTGCAAAGCATTTTTCTATGATTTGACAATATCATAGAATCTGTTTGTGATGAAATGGGGATTCGAAGTTAGGTATTTGTTTTTTAAATTGTGTATATTTCAGTACTTAATTGCTATGTTTTTGAAAGAAGTTTACTCATTTTTTAACTGGACTCATTCCACATACCTACGAGATTATTTGAGTAACGAAGTGAGTCTGTGAATTTTGAATGTCACAACATGAAATTTGGTAGATAGACTCTTCAGACATCCAGATGCTTTAGTTCAGACATTAGCCGCATAGTTTATGGTGACGATACGACGACAGGAACTTGTTGTCGGCAACGATGATCGTCGTCAAATCAACCTAATATTGAGTTTGTTATCGTTTTCAATAGTTTTCGCCTCACAGGATCTACTGAAACCACTATAAAAACTTTAAAAGTTGTCCTTGTCGACAATACGTCGTCGTCACTGACTCCAGTCGTTGTCAAATCATTAAAAAATTGAGTTTTGTAGCGAAAATGTGTACATTACCTCAAACTTTGTGGGGCACCTAGTAGCAGACCCACTAGTACCTAATATTTAACACTAGATGGGAAAAAGGTGGAACATACTTAACAACACAAAATATCCATACCGTCACTGATCTCCACTTTGTAGTTATTGGGTGACCTTCATCACCTATAACATTGTGTTACTTATATTATTATACTCAAAATTTTAAGAATTACATTTTCTTTTCATTTAAGTTAATTTCTATTTGCGTTGACTATTCCAGGCACTCATTTCTGGTGGTACCATCAGGATAAGTAGTGCGTTGTCAACTGACCAAGGAGAATATGAATGCAGAGCGTCCAACCAGGCAGGATACGACAGTCAGACAGTGATAGTGAACGTCCGAAGTAAATGTTGCTCGTTTTATTTATACTTGAAACTTGTAATTCAATTTCAAAATGTTGAGCCATAGGTATTGTTGATGCTACATGATGTTGGTACTCAAGCGTCCTCGATAATGTTCCCTCTTTACCGTACAATAATATGCAGGCTCGTACATATGGGGAAAGAAGCCAATATTTAGTACTCCTAGTAATCTCGATCTTGGAGTACGCCTTGGTTATGTGGAAACCCTTATTATCAGCCTAGATTGAGCACGTTCACCAGAAGTTCATTAAGTACATAGGTATCGGCTGGGTGTCGTGGAGTTTGGTCAATGGTTTGGTCGTGGTGTAACCACTTGTACCGAAATCCACGCATTTGTTTCGCTTCACCATTGATGGCTAAATTTGGCAGAGCTGAGAAATCGGCCAAAGTCGATTCCAATGTAACCGCAGCCTTACGAGAGTCCCAAAAATCCGATAATGGTTATTACTTACAAAAAAACTGAGGAAGCTATGTGAGTTAGGCAGATGTTAGTGTTACCATGTCAGTAGGGGTGAATTGTGGCAATATTATCATGTCTGAACTTAATGGGTTTACCGTTTCACCGCCATGAGGGCTGCCGGTTACCTCACAATTTCGTATCAGTATGTCCACGGAAATGCTTTTTTTTTTTTTTTCGAATCCTCCGGTAATTATTAGCTTTATTAGGTCCTATAAGCAACTGGGGTACGGGATGGTATACGTTTTTTGTCATGTTTTAAGGCCCCTCTACACAACGGCCAATATCACCCAAGCCTCGACCACATTGCGCACTGCCGATTGTGTGGACGCAAAATGACCTTGAAAAAACTTCCTAAGTCCGGTCCTGCAGGCAATCGCCTCCGTCACGGTTTTTCTCGAAAGATCAAAGGAGACCACACTAGGCCACAGCCTCGTCCCGCATTTATTCGAACATAACATCTACTTAACGGGCGATCACTCACTACTTCACTCAACTCTCAGTCTATCGACGTAACTGTTAACTCAGAACCGTTAACGTAGTTAATTTTGTAAACATGATTACAACCGCTATTAGTGTGGAAAGACACTTGGAAGTTCACATTTGATATGGAGACTCTCTGGGACAAAGGCGATTGAAATTATGGGCTCTTTCCAAATCAGCTGAGCGAGCTAAATTCTTTCCTGTTCACCCAAGGAAGTTGAAATTTGATGGGGAGACTCTCTGGGATATTAAGAGATAATTGAAATAATCGGCTATTTAGAAATCAGTTGAGTGAGCTTAAAATCTGTCCTGTTCAACCAAGAAGGTTGAAATTTGATAGGGAGACTCTCTGGGACATTAAGAGACGATTGAAATGATGGGCTCTTTCCTGATCAGCTGAGTGAGCTAAATTCTCTCCTGTTCACCCTAGGAAGTTGAAATTTGATGGGGAGACTCCCTGGACATCAAGAGACGATTGAAATGATGGGCTGAATAGAAAGAGAAATTCTCTCAACGAGAAAAAGGTGCGGGGGGGGGGGGGGGGGGGAAGACATAAAATTTCTAAAGGTCTTGCAGACTCCTATGCAAGATTTTTTATGTTTACTTTTCTAATGAATACCCATTGAATAATGGCTGAGTGGACAGCAAATGTTGCCGAGTAGATTTACATCGTACAGCAACGGTAAAATCAGTTTCTAATTGAGTAAGCACGTGTAACACATTCTATCGTGTGTTCGAAAATGTCATCAAGTGAACGTACTTTCTATATGATCTTACTCGTAGTTATCTTTCTCACTTGCGATTCTACTGATTCCACAGCAGTTGGAGTTGGGCAGGTGGTGATTAGTCCACGTGATATAAACACTATCGCTCAACAAACCATCACTATCACTTGCTCTCTGGAACCTCCATCGGACGCCATTACGTAAGCAAATCATCGAAAAATACTATACGAATGTTACTCCTATTACTATTTTTGATTCATTTTCTCTGTTCCTTTCTAAAATGTTACCCTTATCTTCTTTATTAATTTTGTCATTATATTTATTGTTTTCTGAAGAAAAAAAAAAGAGTTTGTTTGAATGATTAATAGCAGTGAAATATGGGTGAAAGGATAATACTCGATCTGATTTCATTTTTTCTTTGATCGAGTACGACTCATACCTATTTAGATAGCTTATATGATACGTTGATATTTAAAAAACGTAACGGGCGTTGGGTCAATGAAAAACAAAACATCTGGTAAATGGCAAAAATACAAAGTAAAAAAAAAAAAAAAAAAAAAAATCATGAATAAAAATAACAATAATGAGTAAATAATTAATAAAAAGATAGGTGGAAGGAAATGTGAGAAAACAATTGAAACCTAATAATTTGTTACATAAAGTAGTTTCAGTTCAAGTTCAATGGAAATACTACACTACTGCGTTTTTATCTACATTAAAAACTTTAAGCACAAAACTATTTTGAAACCCATATTTTATTTATATCTCCTAAAAAAAATAAAAAAATCGGAGAAAACGCTACAGATCCAAAATCTTTTTTGAATCGTTTGAATTTCTTCCTATAAAATTGGTAGTTAACAATTTATTATCACTGAAGGCACACATTACTTCTTCTTCCCTCCTACCCTCCTCAAAGAGGATGGATCCTACAAAGGCTCCCTTCCTTTTTCCTCCTTCCTCCTATTGCTACGCTTGTTGTCCCTTCCACCCTTTTCCTTCCTATCCACTGTCATTCAGTGTGACCCATCGCATGGAAATTTCCCTTTTTTTTAGGGGAAATTTCCCTTTTTTTCTTCTTTCCTTGTTCATTTAGTGTCTGTGGCTCTGATCCCACTAGTGAGGTAACTGCTTTAACGTGTCAATAATTTGACACACTCCTTTTTCATTGGATATTTCAAAACAACGGCAAATTGAAGGGGAAAAAAATCACAAAAACGAATGATGAACTTCGAATTCAAGACACCGGATGATTGATAACAGATGATAGCAGCAGTTGGTACAAATGGCGGGATAAACACGGAAAAGTAGGAAGGAAGGAAAGAAAAAAATGCCTTCACACAATCCTCCGTGGATGTTGAAAGAGTCGTGGAAGCTCCTTGGTAGGATGGTAGGACGGGCTGGACCTTCCTTCCTTCCTACATAGGAGCTTCCTACTTTCCTCCCTCCTTCATCGTTCACACGTTCCTTCACTACTTCCTTCGTGGGCGTAGCTCCAAAACAATGTAATATAAT
>CM061042.1:38671377-38826377 GCA_030762985.1 Adelphocoris suturalis | reverse complement strand
CTTCCCAATCACATCGTCCAAGAAGGCAACCTTCTCAGGTAACTAATTGTCACGTTAAAACGCGCAGTTGGAGAGGATTGATTAACTCTTCCTCAGTAGCACAGTTGGTTAAAGCGCTGTGGTGTGTCCTCACTTTCAAACCTTGTAAATGTGTCATCATCCTATAAAAAAATTAGTTTAACAAGTGTTTTGGAAACCTCAGAATCTCCTCTTTCCCATACCTAGTTTCTTTATGAAAGTTTTGCCTTAAACTTAAAATTTAACTTAAAATTATATTTTTGGTACCTACCTACCTATTTAAAAACGTGGGTACAAATACAGAACTATTTGCCTGGTCTAATTTGCTTGAGGGGGGGGGGGGGGGGGGGTGTATTTTCCAATGCTTTGATACTCAAGAATCGATCAGACAATCGTGTATTGTCATAAGTTACACATTTTTTATTTTAGCTCTATCGATAATATAGATATAACTGGTGGAGGAGCTGTGCTCAGTAAATAAAATTTCACCTTGTAAAAGCGGTATAAAGTAAGGTCGTGTCACTCTGTATCTGTGTTCCTTTCACAAAATATAATTAGTTGGTCAAATACATCTGCCGAGCTAATAGTCTGCAATTTGAATTCATCGTTCGACCGACTCTAAATCAGCATATTTGACTAACAGTAAAACAGGAGACATTAGGTTCAAGAAAAACTCCCGCAGTCAAATATGTTGAATTACATCGGCCTCGGTGGAGTAGTTTGCTATAGTGTCTTTAAAATAACATTTCCCCTCAAAGAATGTTAACGTACGAGTTCATACTACATACTCTATTTCGTGAGCTCCATGAGCTTCCAAACGCTCAAGCGAATTTCTTCTTCATAGGGATCTCTCATCGCCAAAAATTTCATCGTTGTACGCTCATCCAACTCTGTCCCCCAATTCTTGAATTACAATACTACTGCAAAACGTGACGCCTGAATTTCTATTATTTTATCTACTGATAAAAACATTGGACTAAAGATTAACCGAAATTGTTAATGCTTCAGCTTATGCGTTCAGGGCACTTTTGAGCACAATATTTAAAAGTATTTTGACGTAATATTTTTGTTGTTGTAATATTTTATTACATCTCTTATCCGATTTGATCATTTTATTCTTTCAATCCATCAGGTTCAATGCCGTAAAACTCCAAGATGTCAGCGAATATGTTTGCACAGCTACAAACTCTGCCGGAACGATAACTGCTGTCATGACGCTGGACGTCCAAACGAGACCGAAAATCCGTGTTAAACCTAGAGGAACCGTCAGGAAAGCTGCGGGAGAGAGGTAAGTCAAGTTCAAGCTTGAATCCACTTGCGAATGTAACTTTTCAATAAGCCATAAAGACAGTTGTAATGGTTCAGAATACACACTGAACGATGTTCGTTTGTTGTAGACTTATTCTCCAGTGTAGTGCTTCTGGCGTCCCACCCCCCGCAGTCCATTGGGAAATTCGAACCGGACAGAACCGACCACACCAAATCAGGTAAAAACACCTACTCATCCCCGTTGAATTCATGTAATTTCTATAACTAATATAAGACAAAGGGCTGTGCTCCTGTCGTTGAATTTATTGTGATTAACAGTAAAGGATTGTAACAGCTTTGTCTACCTTAACCTTTTGTTGCTTACTGACGTGATATATCGGTCCAGCTTCCGAACCTTCCCTTATTCTTCTAACTTCTTCAATATTACCTACTTTATTTCCATACATGGACACTAAGGAATGGATGGAAGTAGGTGAACTAAAATGAGGAAGAATAATTACTCAAAGAAGGGAATAGGAAATTAGGGCAAAGTGAACAGATGGACAGAGCGCGAAGATGCAATAAACGACTATCCTGAAATATGCAGTTTTTCCTCGTTCATGTATCATTTTCTCGGGAACCACTGCAGCTGTATCTACTTACTACTCGGTATCTACTTGGTTTTTTCTCCTAGGTTTATTAACATGTATCATGTTTTAGCCCTGGGGTCCTAGCGAATTTTGCGAGTCAATTTTTTTCCGCGCACGAAATTAATTACAGTGATTTCCGCCTACAACCGAGTCGTTGCTAGGGAAATGGTACTTCGTCGTTTTTCATCCCACAAAATTCGTTGACCATTCGTTCGAAAGCTCTCGATTTATCCAACAATATTATGTTAACTATGGCGAAGTGCGTGTCCAACAAACTGAGTTATGAGCATGGTTATATAAATAATTGTTTACACACAGGTGATCATTCTCAATAATTGATATTGTGAACATGATTGCAACCGCTTGTTAATTTCTGATGTTTTCATAGAATTTCGAATCAATATCGAGGAGAAAACATGATACATGGTTGAAATTTTTGGTTCTAGAACAGAAATAAGTTTAAAATATTCCATTATCATTTGCGCTTATTTGCTTGTTGCCAGATTGTCATTATCTTTGTTCCTAAATAATGTACAGGCGATTGAATCCATAGGAAAATGTGCTAATTTGTCACTTGAAATATTTAATCGCCCCCATCCATCTAGATTTTTTTTTTTTTTTCCCCGTCAAATGAGTTGCAAGTTAATGTTTTTCTACATTATACGAACTTTTTTTTTCCAAGCCATAGTTTCAATGGTATGCATGGTTTCCGAAAATAGGTACATCAAAATGGATAATTCTGCTGTTTGGAATTCTGATTCTGACGATTTTATATATATATATATATATATATATATATATATATATATATATATATATATACACTTTTTTTTCTTATTGTCGTGGCCCGTTCAAATTTTTACAGTAGTTCAGTACAGGTGTGTAAAATATTCTGTAGAAGTTTGAAAACGATGGGCGATGGACTTTGATTTGGAATCAAATAAAGTCGTGGGTTGCCCTCCTGGCAAATTTGGCGGCTGAACACCCTTAAACTTTTACCTTTGAAATTTACTCTTGTGTTAAAATTCTTTCACTTTATTTGCTTCCCTATAGTACGTCAGAAATCGGATCCGCACAAGTGGATATTGACAGCTTGAGTCGTGAAGATGCTGGGTACTACACATGTAGGGCTACCAGCGCAGCTGGACAGGTTGAAGAGTACGTAAACGTAAGTTAAATTTCTTCTCATGTATGTATAAAAAAGTATGTTACCTACCTACATTTAAGCCATTACATTTGTATTTTTACGAATGTAAAAGCTAAATCTTGTCTTTAAAGCCATACCTTGTTTTTTGATTTTCAGGTACAAGTCACCAATAATGTGGATAACCCCAATACCGGAGAGTCCCAGCAGTATTACACCGTCGATCTTTACGAAAGCACCGTACTTACTTGCTCCCACCCAACCGGAGGTACCGATGCTTTGTAATTACACTTTATCTTCCTTATATTAATAAAGTAAAGTGTATGTACCTCCATAACGTTTGAACGGATTGACCGATTTGAGCGATTCTTTTTTTAATATGACCAGCCACTTCTGGCGCAAAATATAGGCCACATCAAAATTGAGTAAGGAGTGGTTGTCAGGGGTAGACGAACTGAAAAATCCGTGTGTGGGCTTAAACGAAAGTCCACGGCTAGAGGGTTTCAATTCCAGCTACCATAAATAAGAACATCCCCTACGTGTTTCAATTGTAATACACCTAAATTGGGGGGGGGGGGGGGGTAAAAGACCATCGAATATACACAGCCACACCATGCGAGTGAAGCGAGCAACTTAATGGGGGTCCGTGCTGGACATGGAAGCGAGCAAAGGGAGCCAGAGCGGTTAGTTTCTTAATATTTATGTTTACAGTGGATAAGATTTTTGTAAGTAAAATTATGGTTCTTTTGAATATTCATAATACATTTCTTAATTTTCAGCCGTTTTTGGCCTTTTTATTAATTTTTGAAAACAGTTTAGTGTGTTCATCAAGTTCTGTAGAACGAACTCGTCCTTTCTTTTGAAATACTTGATTTTTGGCGAAAGAAAGGACTTCTCAATCCTAAGGAGAGTTGTCGTCTAGAATGTCACATAGGTATGTGACCTTCACCTGTATATGAAAAAGTATTGAAATCCAAATCATTCCAGACTGCATCAAAACAGATTTCCTTGGAAAACAATACTTTGGAAAATTGTATTTTTACCATTTTTGGAGCCATTTCAGGTGTTGTCCATGACAGCAGCTCTATTTTCTTTGAAGTTGTACCAATTAAATATAGGATAACCTTGTAGGAATAAGTGAACTGGTGAATTATAAAAAAGATCAAAACTCATTTAGCGAATTTTCGCAAAACATGAAGCTGTTACAATGGCTCCAAAATTGTTAAAATCGAAAGTTTTCTTCATTGAAATCCATTTGGAGGCATTCTAGAACGAATCCTAGAGTTTTACGCTTTTTTAACGCCAGGCGATTAGTCTCCTTCGGATTGAGATGAAAATTCTGTTCTTGTGCCAAAAATCCAAGCTTTCCGAATTAAAGGATGAGTTTTGGCCTGTCCTTTAAGCAAATTAAATTGGTCAAATTTCAAAAATGTGCTATAAATTCACTAAATTTGCTGAAAACTGCTAAAACTTGTTGAATTTCTATTTTTAGCTGCTCTTTATTCAAAAGAAGTTTATATTGAGGAATTGAAACAATAAAAAAGTTGGATATCATTTTGCTAAAAACTCATCATATTTGCTGAAAACTCGATAAGAACTGAAAAAAAACTTTAAAAATCCATTTTTACTCAAAGTACTCAAATTTCAAAGCAATGTTCCCTTAACATGATACAATACGATAATTTATGAAAATTCGCTCATACAATCACGCTGCATGGCTGGAACTCTTATCATTTTTTTGTACACATTTGGTTTTTAACGCCATAACGTATCATCAAGTTGTATTTTATCGCTGTTAATATGTAAACTTACTAAGGTGCCCGCTATTTCGAGAAAGGTGGAATTTTGATGACCTTCACCCGAAATTCGGTATAAAATGTCAAAAAAATAACCCCTGAATTTTTTCTGATTTTTTGTATAACAAAAACGTACGCCGGTAGCTCGATTTTGGTTTTTTAATATATATATATATATATATATATATATATATATTTTTTTTTTCCAATATCAGACTTTTGAATATAACTTTTACAAACTTCTTTGTAAAATTGTGAAACTTCGTATGCTTACATTTTTGGGGTCGCTGAACTCGAATATGTAGTCAAAACAAGTATACAGCAACAACTTACAGTTTGGAATCTCAAAATCGTCCAAATCATGTCAAAAAATGACAATTTTTCAAAATTCATTGTAAAATTATAAAAATTCGTATTTTTACGTATTTCCGTTAGAATTTGATTTTTTGACAGCAAATTCGAGTTCAGGGACTCAAAAAAACAAAAGAATGCAAATTTTCATAATTTTACAATGAATTTTGATGAAAAATTGTCATTTTTTGACATGATTTTGACGATTTTGGGATCCCAAACTGTTCAAAGTTGTTGCTGTCAACTCGCTTTGACTGCATATTCGAGTTCAGCGACCCCAAAAATGTAAGTATACGAAGTTTCACAATTTTACAAAGAAGTTTGTAAAAGTTATATTCAAAAGTCTGATATTGGCACAAAAAAAGCGTATTTCACAAACCAAAATCGAGCTACCGGCAAAGGTTTTTTTGTTATGCAAAAAATCTGAAAAAATTCAGGGGTCATTTTTTTGACATTTTATACCGAATTTCTGGTGGAGGTCATCAAAATTCCACATTTCTCGAAATAGCGGGCACCCTAGTCTACACATAACCATTTAGGTTATTTGCACAATTAATTGTTTTGATTTCAATAGATCATTTGGACAGCCAATTATTTATCATATCTACGAATTATTTACCATTTCCTTACTCTTTTTTTCAACCGTTCAGTAGTTCAATTTAGTATATTTTTTAAAATTTTCTATTAATTTAATCATTTTCAGATCGAAGTGTAGAGTACTCTTGGGTTCGAAGAGACAATGAGCCGATGGGAAGAAATGTTACTCCTGATGGTGAGCGACTCATTTTCCACCGTGCTGAGATGAGTGACGCTGGCGATTACATTTGCGAAGGAAGGGACAGGAATGGTTACCCCGTCAGCAGCAATGTTGCCACCTTGATTGTCGTAGGTAAGTCGAGGTCACCTCCTATAATTTACGGTATTTATGGTTCATTTTGAAAACCAAAACGTCGAAAATCGATTTCATTAAAAAGTGATGATTTCATGAGGCTCCAACGTTGAAAATCAAAATGTTAAGTATGTAGCTTCGTTTCGGGAATGGGTGAAGACCAAATCAATCCAGGTTTCCTCCGAACCAGGTTATAAAAACGTAAAGCTCAACCATCTATAAACTTTGAACTCTAGAATTCGAAAACTTTTGGCGTGTCCGTAGATCTGAATAACTAGAACGACAATCGTGTGTAATTGATTAAGATGTTCAGCTGAAAGTAGGGTTTTTTTTTTTTTTTTTTTTTTTTGCTACTTTCTGGTAATTTGACGTTGAAATTTGTCCTTTGAAGGCTTCAGCTTGTCCTAAATCGAATCTTCGCATAACATGATGCGCATGTGCACTGGGACCTGTTGAAACTTGAGTTTTGATGATTCCACAGTGAGAATACTGGACCATGAAAACTTCTTTTATATTTTTTCACTCTTCATTGAGTCTCGTGCAAGATAGAATCTAGCTCGGTTATGGGTCTAATATAAGGGACCGGCAGAGTCCTCTGAGCAATATATACCATTATTATTCGTGAAAAAATCTACAATTGTTTTTGGTCTCTACTTTGACTCGGTGCGGTCCTGCAAAAACATGTCAAAAAGAATTTCCAGGAGGTTACATGGGGTTGGTTATCTTATGTAATTTCTCTGAACCCTTCATAGTCTTGTGTTGGAAAAGTGATGGAAGTTGAAGAACTCAGCATTGATGGGACAAGGTTTTTGAAACAGTCCAATTGGAAAGTCAAGCGTGGATTTAACTCCTGAAACTTCATGAACACGGTAATCTATGTTGGGTACTACTTACGAAAAGTTACAGAATGTTATTACTCTGGATCTGGAGCAGACCTGTGGTGTATAATTTTGCAGCTTTGCTTAGTTTCATCCATGTTAAACTTATTCTAATATGTGGCCTTGTTGACTAAACTCCACTGATATTATGGACTTACCATTTGAAAATATGTACCATTTGAACTGTCACGTTGCAGGGAGGTTGGACATTCGGTTAACACCAGAATATCAAACAGTTCACCCGAACGATGACGCTTACATCGACTGCCAGGTGATAGGAAATAGAAGCGCAGACGTGAGGTGGGATGCCGTCAACCGAACTCTGCCAAGATCTGCGTCTCAGACAGGTGGCCGGATTCTGGTAAGTTGAAGTACAATTACTAGCTGTAGTCTGTATGATGGAGTAGTGGAATCCGTAGTCATCATTGACCTCTGACAAAAATAATCTCAACATTTAGAATTAGCTTGATGGAGGTGGGGTGGGGGTGAATAGTAGTGTTCTGTTCCACCAACGAGAATCACATTAATCCAAAGTTAACCTAGTTATCTCACTGTTGTTTTTGAGGGATAACTCCGACTCTGGTTTAACTCCCTTTCAGCCGTCTATGGTGGAACAGTCCCTAAAAGGATGTGACCAGGAAATGATCAATGAACATTTTTTGAGCCCTTTTACATGTGGAAGTGTTTGCCCAGTGTTTGCAGACTTTAAGGGCCTGCAGTTAGTCAGATTAGAATGAAAAACTCATATGATATGTTATTGTATAAGTACCTCTGATTCTCTGAAAATTTCATCAAAATTTGTCCAGTAGTTTCTGGCGCAATGGATTTCAAGGTAACGTAAGAACAATAACTGTTGGGTTGCAATGAAATCCATATCTTTAGACCAGCCCTCAATTGCTATCTGATTTTGAACAAAATTGGACTGTTGAAGTATACACACTGCTGCTCCACAAATGCTACGCATGGGATGATCACGGGAATGATAAATTCGTCAAACCCCCTGCTATATGTGGGACTCCAACACCGCAAGTACGAGTATATTGTTGACCTGTGAACAGAGAGATATTAAAATATCTATACAATTAGTGTGATAGAAACACATTTCATTAAATTATCATGAAAGGACTGGGACATGCTGTACCTTCTCTACACGGTCAACGAGTGCACATTTACCAAATACATTGTAAGCATCATCCAAGCCCAGATCGATGTGGAAAGTTGTAGTCTGAGTCTGCTTTAAACTTGCAATAGTCCTCTGGATTATACTAACTCTAAGCTTCTTTGGTGGTGTTCACCTTGCTCCAGGGGGGCTGTAAGGGTACATTCGACCCTTCCTGTACTAGCTGCCGTCCCTGTCTTGAGACTTAGACCGGCCAGGTTTTCAATTGTCCAAACTAAACCAGAGGAAGGGAATGTCTGGGAAATAATTTGATAAATACCGCACTATTTCATTTAAACACACAGAAAACAAACTTGGTACAGGTTAGGTAACGTATGGCCCAAAAATGTAAGGATGTAAACCAATCAAGTATCATTGTGGTGGAGTAATTTTATCATTTTCAGCCTTAGTTACAATGTGGGAACGTGTCACTCACTGTGACTCCTGGAATTAGAAGTGAGGGATGACAGTTGCACCCATTGAGGCTTTTTCGTGAATTTAGTTAATGATAATGTTGGCTATCACTCTTCTGTCGTTGACGACATAGGATGCGACCTGTTGTCAGCAAACTTGAAGGCAGTCCTTCCCTTTGCCCAACTTCGCAAGTATATTGTTGACCTCAATATAATGTGTTGCAGTTGCAGAGTCCATAGGCACTCCTTAAACGTGATGTTGCTTCGAAGACGTACAAATTGGAACTGAGAACCATAAAAAATGGGAAATGGTCTGTCCCGCGCAGTGTGTTCACCCCCCCCCCGATACACACTAGGCAAATTGCTATGCACAAGTGGTGCATGAGCCGCATAGCCCAGCAGTGTGTTCGCACCTTTAAGTAGTTTCATGTTTCTCGCGTCATCATATCTCTTTAAGCTTTAGCATTCCTTTAATTTTTTTCTTTCATTTGTTTTTTCTAGTTCCAAAGAATTCAAGTTGAAGATGCAGGCGACTACAGGTGCACAGCAGTTGATCGTGTCTCCCTTGTTTCCGTCACTTCTATGGCTCGTGTTACGGTCAAACGTATGTTGAATATTTCTGTTTAGTTTTCTCTAGTAACCAAGTACATATATCTCCAAATCCCAGATTCCCATACATGTTTATTATTATTACAATATGCGGGATCTGAAATATGTATAGATATATCTGGAGGCATTCATTGTTATAATAATCAACGTGATTAATCATTATCAATGATTTTATGATTATTACTGCACTTTGATTCCTTCATACAGGTTGGTGAATTTCCCAACATCTTCTAACCTTTTAAATTGACTGACAAGGAACGTATCCCAAGAAATTTATGGCAAATCTTATACCATTTATTCTATTTGAAAGCTAAATTAAATAATAATGTAATTCATATTTCATTGAATTGAAAGGTTCGAAAGGGACCCAAATGATAGATGCTACATTCTGTTAAATTCCTTTATTGAAAAGGCGTTCTGATTTAAAAGGGGAACTTTTTGAATAAGAACAGTGCTGTATAATATACAAACCGAGTTCGTATTTGAATGCAGCACCCCCAACATGAAATATGATGGTTGCGAGCAGGAAAAATATAGCTTAGATATTTGAAATGAATATTTTGAAGTTTCAAGTTGTCCACAATAGTTGTATCAGTTTTAGGCTAACTCAGATACAATCCAAAATAGCCAAAAGAAAGACTGTTTGCATGAATCCAACTTGCATGATTTGGGGACCTCGAAAACTTAATTAAAACTCAATTATTAGTCGTTTGATGAATCCAATGTTGTTAAAATAACCCATAGTAGGTGTGTTCCAAGCACCACCCATCTGAGTTAATGAACTCAGACTGGTTCCACGAGTTCACGAAACTTTTTCCCACTATAGTCCTGTACACTCAATGTACTAACCAGCGCTAGTGTCGTCTTTAGTAATGTGAAAACCTTTTCACGGTTATTTATGTGAGCGACATTTCCTCATTTGTACGTTTATTCATTCTTACTTCAAGATTAGAAGAGTCAAAATAAAACTGTGCATCCATCCTGATTCAGAATGGCACGACTCTATCCACGTCAAATTCCTGCTCATCTAACTCCTCCTCCTCATCAGAACTAAGGACCCAATCCCTATCGGCAATGGAAGCATACACTTCCGAATCAAAATCTTCTAGGAAGAGCCCCGCTATTCTATTAAGATTCATAACGTAAATAAAGTGCAACGCAAGCGAGGAACTAAAGAGATGTGAAAAACGATAACGCAGCAAGCATCAAGCAGGTGAATGACAAAGCAAGTATTTAGCGTGAGGGTTCGCGGTGAAATGAGATTTTTGGAAGGTTCAGAAAGGTTTCCTTCAGTTCAAGTTCTCAACCCCATCTCCGAGCAGGACTGAAAAACTCAGTTCATGAACCCGACGCGGTGGTAACACCTTAGCGAGTGTTGAGTTCTTGAACTCAAAACGCTTGGAACACGATTCACGTGCACATAAGGTTTGGCGCCGAACCAGTTCCAAAAAGTTCCTGAATTCGCGGTGCTTGGAACACAGCTAATACCTTGACATAGGTAAAAAGTACCTATACAAAACATTAGCCTAGCTGTTTGCAGAGTTACTGACCGTGAGCTTTATATCTCCGTAAACACCCCTCAACAAAATTTTCTTCTTGATTGTTAGTTGAGGTCAGAGTTGGATTCGGAAGGTAAACTCCAAAGATGAGAGTTGAGTTAGACGCTGAAGTTAAATTTCTCATAGTTTACATTCTTGTTCTCATTTTAACCAAACTCATATTATTTCACACATTTTATTGTCATATACTATTCTACAATTTATTTATTTCCTTAATTTTACCCTTTCCTCTCGTGTGTTTATTCTTCATTACCCATTTCTCCCAAACCATCATTGTCAATAATTCGAGAAGCATACTTTTTGTCTCTGGGAGTTGCATCACATATTATGAAAAGCTTTCTCTGGTATTTGTTGTTCGAAGTTCGTACTTCTCAAACTATATGGGTGCATCTCTTTTCCGCCTCGTCTCTTTGGTATTCCTGCTGTTGTTTTGTACTCATATAGTTCACATTTTTATTAAATGTATCTTGACTTTGATGTGTTAAGTCTGCTTTCTTCAACTTCTTCTTTATACAAACTCGTAGGGCTAGCGGCTCCCATGTAAATAAGCTCCTTCCACTTCTTCTATTCTTAGTACTATCTTCTTACTAATTATTTATGAGTAACACTAATTATTTATGTAATTAACTATTTAGTTCTATGTCATCAAGAACTCTTATTATGCCCAGCTCTTTTGCAGTGTGTTTCCGTCAGATATGATGATTCTCAAAGGGATATGTGTAAAAAGAATGTTTGAGGAAATAAATATAATTAATGGAACTTTTTTGAAACATAGTCAAAGAAAGTTAGAATTCAATTAGGTTTTAAAATGTGTGCCTCAAAGATGATGTTCATTAGTTCATTCAGGCATACACATTCTTCAAGACTCGCTTTCGAACAACCTCCGCATTTTCCTGTGTCCGTGCTCGAAGGTCTTAGCAATTAGTTACCATCATTGCTCAATGGGATCCAGAACTCCGCGTTATGCTATCCATAATTTTTTCAAGATTGGTGATCATCTCGTGGGAATGCTGTAGAAGTTCAGGGCGCGTTTCAATCTTGATTGCTGTAGTTCTGAAAGATCGAGCTGTAGAAACGGTCCAGACATGGAAAAATGGGTGGATCACAACTTATGGTTTGGATACCATGAAGAATAAGAAATCCCAGGGATACAGCGTATTTGCATAGGGACCGTTGCAGGCAGACTTCAATCGCTTGAAGAACAAACCCCACATTTTTAGGTGCCCTAACCGTTTGTTGTGACCCACCCGTTTTCCCCTTGACTCTTCTGTTTCTACAGAATAGATTCACCCACTTCAGGATAGAATATTGACTCGGGACTTTGCGATTGCGATTAGCATTGAAACGAGTACTGAGCATGGCCTGCGCACACACCTGCTATCTCAGGTTTTAAAAAAATGTTCGATGAAAGTGCGGTATCCTAAACCTCATGATGTCACTGACCCCCCCCCTAGCCTCTGGGCGCTGTTCTTCTTTTACCCTCCTGTAATGCTCAGGCCCTGTGATAAAAGTAAAGTTGTAGGAAAAATGAGCTTGTTCATTTGAGCTTGTGAATCACTCTGGGCCTGTGACCCGTCTAGGCCTCTGAGAGGGGTTTTGGAAGGGTAACCAACCGACATTGCTTCCAAAACTGGTACCGCTGGCAGGGAGAGCCCCAGGCTAGAGGTGCATAGACCTTGTCGAAGCACCGCCAGCCTGCCCCCAGTTGAGGTTGGATTCGTGGGGGCAGTGGTTTACAACCTTGTTAGTGGGCGCACTACCTGGATTGGGGTTTGTGGGTTCTGGCTCGCTGGTGCGGGCTCCTACATGCAGACCTTGACTTGTGAGTTTTGTGAATTGCCAAAAACTCGGGCACCAGACCTGCATAGTTCTGAAGTATGGGCTCGAACATGTACCCCTTCGTGTGGGTTGATACAAGTACTTGCATTTGCAAGGACATTGATTGTGTATACATTCCACTCTCCAGAGTGTTTCATCTCCACCTGCTTGCAGCTGGAGGGGAGAATACAAGGCTTTGCCCCAAGACTCCTTAACCGACATCCATTTATGGATGAAGGAATATATGGTAAATGACCCCCTTAGCCTCGCCCCTCAGAATTTGTAGAGTTTCTAAAATCATCATACCTGACAGACATCATACCTTATATAACATATGTACATATTTCTAATGATAGAGAAAAAAGTTTATGTCACTAACAACTTTCTACCTATCAGCCTGTTTCTTGAACTCTCAAAAGGGCGATGCAACTTGGAAAACATGAAAATATATATTTTTTTTTTTAAACATGAAAGATTTTCTTTTTTTCTATCAAGCAACATTTCCTGAAGAAAATTTAGGAAAAATGTGTAAATTCAAGCATTAGAATTGAGGTTGAGCGAAAAACTAAAACATTACCTAATGCGCTTTGGCTGCATATGGAACTCCTTCGGCAGCGTCAAGCTCTTCCTCTAGTCTTCTTCGAACTTAGATCCTATCTTTTACCAACCTCCTCTTTTCCCAAACACCCTTTTTGGACAACAGAATAAAAATAAATGTTGGAGAAAAAGAGTGATGGTCATAGAGTCGAATACATGACGTCGAACAAGGACGAACCATGCGCACAGTCTTGCGTGTGGGGAGCATCAGCTTTTTGAAGCACTCTCCTGTAAAATCGTGATTTTCGACCTATCGGTGCACTTTTCTTAGGAACTGTTCATCCGAGTTGAAAAAACTAAAATTCTGCTGATTCCTTAATCTTTCCTGAAACTGCTGAGTTTTTTGGGGAGGGTTTACCTAAAAATGGAGTCACAGTGGCTGGGTTGGACAATACCGAAAATTGACTAAAACTTGGCGTTCTTTCAAGTCGTGGGTAAAATTGGGTAGCGACACCTACGTGAAAAACAAAAAACAAATCAGTAGAAACTTTGGAATATACTTTCAGATGTAAGGGATAAATCTATATATATAAAAATCAATTGCTGTTCGTTAGTCTCGCTAAAACTCGAGAACGGCTGGATGGATTTGGCTAAATTTGGTCTTAAATTATTTGTGGAAGTCCAGAGAATGTTTAAAAGATTTAAAATTTCAAATCTGCCCCATGGGGGGTATTTTAGGGGAGGAGGGGGGAATGGGGTTTCTTTGTCACCATTGAACAAACTACTTTTTTCAAATTTTTCAAATCTGACCCACAATGGTGGGGGAGGGGATGGGGTGGGAGAGTTGAAGCATTTCGAACGTCACTGAACGAACTGGGGATCTGAGTTGTCGAAATATGTTTGGAGTATTATAACTTAAATCACAGGCTACTTGAAAATTTTCAAATCTAACCCATAGAAGGGGGTGTTGGGGGGGAGAAATGGGGTATCTTTGTCATCACTGAACGAACTGGGGATTTGATAGTCGAATATGTTTGGATTACTCTAATTCAAGTCAAAGACTACTTTTTGAAATCTGAAATTTCTGAAAACTACTTTTATTTTTGAAATCTGACCCATTTGTGAGGGGAGAATGTCAAACAGTTTTGAACGTCACTGAACCAACTGGGGATCTGAGTGGGCGAATCTATCAGAATTACTTTAACTTGGGTCACAGGCTATTTGATAATGTTCAAGTCAACCTGTGCAACGCACGGGTAAACCAGCTAGTAAATAAATTAAAATAAAGGTCTAAAACGCTGGAAAACGCCGAGTTACATGTGCCCTTAAGTCTTCTACTTGATTCTAGTTCTTCAAAAATTAATTTTATTTATTTTTCCTAGTCAAAAGGCATTTCTCAACATATCCCTCTCTTTTTTCAACATTTCTCATTTCATGGGCATTTCTCAACATATCATATTTCTCAACCACTTCATAGGAAGAAAACTGATCCTTACTCATCTAATTGCTCAATGAAAACAACCTTTATAATTTGATGATAATTTTTCAGAATGTTCCCTCAAATCCTTACTTTAGCTAAGTATATCTTTTGTTTTACCAATTCAAAAAAGGGATTTTGGATTTGTTACCAAATTTTAGAGAGCTATAAAACGCTAATAACAAACACAAGAATTCTTTATTCCCTTACTTGGAATTCTATCACTTTTTTCATCCTGTTAGCACTGCATCTTATATCTGTGTGGTCTTCTTTCTTTGCTTAAAGCATTTTCTTCTTTGCTTCTCTAGACATTTTTCTGTAAGCTTCCAGTTGTCAAATCTTATTTATGTTCTTAGACATATGAGTGTGCTTACGTATGTGTTGAGGCTGTTCTTATGGGGAGTATCGTCGTTGGTCTTCTTCAAAATGGTCAATACTTCTGTCTTAGCTTTTGTGTTTGTCCTCGTCAAGTTGATGTGAAAACCTGTATTTGCCATAGAGGGCGCAGATGTCATCTTTCGGGTTCCAACTGTTCGCTGTGGGTTGTCGTCTGAAAGCTTTTGTTTCCTTCCAGAACCATCCTCCTGGCATTGTGTACGAGTTGGCTGATGTTCTCCGATTTTGAGGGGCTCGTGGTTTTTGTTCCTTTGTTTTAGGGACACAACCTGCCGAACTTCAGGTTGACAGGCGTTGGACGTCTTCAAGACCTATCACCAAATCTTATTATGGAAAGACAGCTAAGAAATTTGAAAAAATCCAGGAAAAGTACCACTACACTCCTTGTGGGCCTAATCAGTATCGTTGCCATAATGATGTCATGTGCGTCGATATCTCACAAAAGTGTGACGGTCAATTTAATTGCAATGATCGGAGTGACGAATTTGATTGCCCTCTTACAAAACCTAAAAGCCACAATCACGGTGGGTGCCAAGTTTAATAAACAGTTTGTGGGACTTGAATGGGCTATTTACTAGGTATATCCCATGAAAATCAGAGGATTTGCGCAAATTTTGGTTATGTTATGAAAATTGCTGATTTGGATTAATTTATAAACGACTCAAATAGTGGGTTCATTTGAAATTGTAAGTCCTAAAGTAAAATATTTTTAAAAAATCAGTTATTACGTCAGCCATTCACGACTGCGCCAAGCCAATCACTCTCCCCAGCTTCCAACAGTGAACGAGCCACAACCACCATGGACGTCGGACTTGTTTACGCAGTTGTAATGTATTGTATCTCTGCACTATTAACTATGTAAAATTAAGGAACATAATCGAAGATGATCTGCGTGGAAAGAAAGCCTTATATTTATTGCCATTCGCTTATACAATGAGGTAGAACGTACGAGAAAAATCTAGATCCTAATGTTCAAGAACATTAAACAGTGTTGCTACTGGATAAGTATCACGTAATGAAGTAATGAATTAGTATTGCATCATGAAGTAATGAATATATCATCGAGAAGTTATACACACTACGATATGAAAAATGGATAAACCCCAAGAAGAAGTGGTGTAAGCAGTTGCTATTGAATATTCGTGTTGAATTTGAATAAATAGAATTGAAATTGCTAATTAGTGCAAAAACAGGATACAGTTTAGCGTTGGATGTCAATAAGACATTACCTTTTAAAAAATGTTTGTTTGCCTTAAATATATGAATATTATTATTGTTCCAAAAATTCTGTTCTCAAAAATCCGCTCAAATGTATATAAAATGAACTCGAAATTGCTAATTAGAGCGAAAAAAGACGAAATTCAAATGTTAGTTTTTAGTGAATTTTCGTTGAAAATGAAGCTATTGCAATGGAATTTTAAATTAATTTTTTGAAATGTGTGCATGTGCGCGCGCGTTTGCGTCTTTCTAGACCATAACTATTTTTCGGGTTGACATTTAAATTCCGTTCTTGCGCCTACAAATCAGGCTTTCCAAACAAAAAGATGAGTTCGCTGTCTAGCATTTCTTGATCACATTAAATTGGTCAAATGTCAAACAGTGTGCTTAAAAAAATCACTAAAAACGGTTAAAAATGGTTAAATATAGGTATATTGTTTAGCAGAATTTTTTTCTAAAGAAATTCATTAACGAAGAACTAGAACATTAAAAAAGTTATGCCGAAAAATGTAAGCACTTAAATTTCATTAGTATTTGGCGAAAAACAGATGAAAACTAAAAAAAAGCTAAAAATCCAAAATCTTTGTTGAATTGCAGAATATAATTTAGAACGACTTCTTTGTCATCAAATTGGTAGTTGAAAATTTCTTTTTACTTAAAGTTCTGAATTTTCAAAACAATTTAACAAAATAAAGTTCGGTATTTTACGAAAATTTGCTCATATGATCATGCGGCATGAATGGAACATTTTTAAATAGCAAACTATTAGGAATACGTTGGTTACCATAAAAGTGATGCCTGGTTAACAATTTCATTGCACTCAAATCGCTAAAATTTCAAAACAATTTAGCATAAATAAAACACGATAATTTACGAAAAGTGGCTCAAATTTCATTAAAAATAGCCAAAAAACGCTAAATTAGTGCTGAACGGGATCGAAAGAAAAACACTTTATGTTTTACGGGATCCAGACTCAATAAATGCGTTTAATAACGCAATGAAAAGGCGGTAATATGGGAGAGCAAGACAAGACTTACGAGATACGTATACACAATGGCAATTTTTCGCCCGCTCAGCCCACAGGACTGTTCATAGCTGTAGTGTTCGATACAGTGGTAACATGATAAAAAATTACACAGCAAATTTTGATACCATTTTATCACTTTCACTGCACTTGCGGAAGTTCAGATCGGAATCTAATTTGGGAATAATTAGGGAAAGGAAAATTATCTTAGTTCCGTCCTGAAGTATACAAAGAGAGTAATTCAACTTAGAGCAACATTAGCGCTCTTGCGGTAACTTTATAAAACAAGCCTCTAACTCCATTCCAGTCCCATGGCGGTAAATACAAATTTGGATAGAGCCAAACAAGTGCCTTTCTAAGGCAGTAATACAGTTTTAACTAATGAAGCCCTTTATGCAGTTGAATGAGGCACATCGATTTATGTTGACAAGGTCACTCACTCACGATCGTTATAGACCCTTCCTTGTGCCACGCCAGATTCCCCTATTCATGGATACTCCGCTATGGAGCTAAGGATCATTTCAGGCAGCTTTCCACATTCACAAGCGGTTCGTGGAGCGACTCTGCTCCATTTGCGTGTTGGAGCAGTCGTGAATGGCTTGGTTTAAACTTTGATTAGCATGAGCTAATGGAAATATGTTGTGGTTACCCCAAAATCAAAACACAGTGCCTTCGATTGCTTCATGTCCCTTTAAATTTGTCTTGTTCACCGTCTTGTTTTGCTAAATACATGTTTCAGCACACTTTGTAGCGCACTTGTGCTCTGTAATTTTTGTACTTAATGTTTTTTTAATTAGGCCAGCTTTGAGAGTTATTTATTTTCAATATTTTTAAATCCAAACTTCGTACTTTAAATGTTGCTCAACACGTACTTCCATAAACCTCTGTTCCTCTTTTCGAGGTTTTTTGAGTTTTTCAACATTATTGTTAATTATCATATTCTCTAGTTCTTAGTAGAAATTTTATAATTAAAAGTTGAAGTTTTTTCTCCAGTTCTCTTCCCCTAATTTTACAGAAAGCACACCTTTTTTGACTCAGATATACGTAGAAAAAACTTTTTCTGTTTGCATCAAGTTGGAACTACATAGAAGAACAGTTTTCAACGTGTAAAGATATATATATATATATATATATATATATTTATTTATTTATTTATTTATTTATTTATTTACAATGAATTAGCAGCTATTTAAGTATATGCAAAATATACGCTTAGTTCAAAAAGCTCCATAGTTTTCCCAGCAAAGCAATATCCTGAGCAATAAACAAAGAAATTATGACGTCTTACCGTTTTCATTAGCCAAGCATGTGATGTTGAATTGATTCAAAGAGCAGCTTTGTCCATCAACCGTTTCCAAAATTTTTGAGTCCACTAGATGATTCGAAAATTGGAAAAAATGAGTCACTGAATGGAATCAACCATGAGGTTTACATGATGTATTTAGTTTAATTTTAATTACAACATATACTTACCTCGAAAAAATGATTTTTTTCTGAAAACCCCTGAATTCGATCAGTTTGAAGGTACTTGATGTAAACCTCTCTTCTTTTTTTGGAGTTAACACATTTTTATTTATTTATTTCTCCTTGTGGCTGTACGTATATTTAACGTGAATATGATATTTTTAGAAACAGTGCAAATACAAAACCTATAAGTTATAAAATTCTTTAGGAATCCACCATTTCCATTTGCGTTTTCTATTCACAGGATGAAGTGACTCCTCTTTCATTGTTATTTTTATCATTGTGGCGTCATCCGCCGATGTAAACATGACACCTACTGGAGCTGCTTGGCAAACCTTACATTATGTCTCTACTTCCTCATTATTTTGCAGATTTAGACAAACTTGTGTTGTAGAAATCTTATTTATTAATATTTGAATTTAAGAAATTTAGTTGACACTTGAATTTGTTGAATTAACAGTATTAATTTCTTGATATGAACCATAACTTTTTTTTTAAATAATGATTTGTAGAATACCACCTTTATTTGTCATACTTGAGGGGCAGAAAGATGGAATGGAACTAGGTGAAATGAAACTATTTCAAATGTATAGGGTTTATCGCATTCAAGATTTAAATATTTATGGTTAGGATCAATTTCGGAAACCTATATTTTTAAGGCTAGTGGTATATTTCTTTTCTTTTCCCTTGGAGAATAATATTGATCAGATCTTGGCATTGACTTTCCTCCTAATTCGTGGATATATTTTTGCAGACACCTTCACCGATCAGCCACCCAGTGTGAAGATCATTGGTGATAAGAACCTCACCAAGACCGAAGGCACCAAGTTATTCCTGCAATGTGTTGTCAGCGGCACACCGAATGTCGAGGTAAGGGGTTTTCAATTCAGGTAATTTGTCACATGTATTTTATCGGTGTGTAAATATACTGTCTAAGTACACTCTAGCTTGTGGTATATACCTACTATACCACTTGAAAGTTAAGTTCATAAAATCGATTGGTATAATCTGTGTCTAATTCAGTCTACAATAAATTGTGAAACGAACGAATTCGTGGCGTTCATTCACAAATAAATCGCACTTTTGAGGACTTTTCATTTAGAGTTTAATCGAAAACACTTTGAAAGCCCGTTTAATGTGACTAAAAGATTTGAAAATTCTTTAAAGCCTCGCCTGAAGGTGACAGAGGCCTGATTGCAATAGTACTTGACAGAGCACAAAGTCTATCAAGCGCAACTTATCCTAAGCATCTCTGAAAACAATACATAATTCTTCATCTGCCTTATCGTTCTCTTGAGATCCTCTCTAGGGATGCTAAAATACAATTATTTCATTAGCCGCACCAAGACGAAATCATTGAGTTTATATCAAAGAGTTTGGCACAAAACCTGCGCGCCCTCCATCAATGTGTTGGAGGTTATTGAACAAGTCTTTTTTTTTTTTGAAAAAATGGGCCACCTTGGAAGAACAATCTCATTAGAAACTTTTCTTTGCAAGTGAAGTTGTCCGTTTAAGTTTTATCGTGCAGTTTTTTCAATTTTTTCCTTCAACCACTTGGCCACAAAGGACACTTCAGTGAATGTTTTATGAGCATCGAATAGAATTCATCCAGGGTGCTAAACTCCCATGCTCTACTACCGACGCTTGTCGACTATTTTACCTCAGTGATTCCAGCTTTAAGGAGCATGCACTTGATGAGGAACTGTTGTCGAACAACAGCCATATTTGTGGTGTATCAGCTTAGTGTACAATATTATGGACTTATTAGAGACAACGGTTTATTGAATTCGTTTATTGGGATAGACAAAGGATAACCGGAATCAGAAGCATTCAATCTAATCAAATATATTTGTCAAAACAGATCATTTCATATCGGCTGAGTAAAGTTGAATGTCTGAACCCTGGCCAGAAGATTCGTCTGTTGTATTCATGACGTCATCATAGATTAAATGATTGTGGAAAGTCACCATGTTCGCACCTACCTTTGAACAGAATTTTATATACAAAATCTTGATCATAAACATGTAGGTTAATCATTTTGAATAGGGCTTTTGAACAACTGAATTCTATTCCATAGCAGCACGATGTGGAAGGTCTCCCGAGACTATCACTAGCCATCTGCAAACCCTAGTTCATACTGAAGGGAATGAAAGGCCAATCACAGCCCTACATTTCCCCACTCTCCTCCACTCCACCATCAAAGGCGGGGAACTCACACTACAGAGATGGCATCGATCGATGCCATCCGCCTCTGTGTGAGCTCGAAACGGCATCAATCGATGCCGTCCGCATTGATCGTGTTAAATTGCTTCAAATGAGATATAGATGTTATCAAAAACTACTTCCTATAACGTAGTTCTCAGTAGTAAGAAGTCTCGGGAAAACAATCCATTCTAAATTGTAACGTTCATTCCATTTTGTTCCTCAGGTTAAATGGACGAGAGAAGGAAACTACCTTCCAGCCACTGCCGACGTGCACAATGGTGAACTGATGATCAATAACCTCTATCCAGAAGATTCCGGAGTCTACATCTGCACAGCTAGATCCAATGGGAATGAAGCTTCAGACTCGGTCTATGTCGGAGTTGAGCGTGAGTCTCAAAGAAAATCTATCAAAAATAGATTGCGCCTTCGCAAAAAATCATTATCACGAAGAAATACCCGCAAAGTTTTCTAATCGGCCTCCTTTTTTTTTCATTTTGTATGAACCCTATTTTTTGAACACCCTCAAAACAAGTTTTAACTTCCTTCTAAAACTGGGAAAATTCATATTATTTAGTTTGTTTGTTTTTTAATTTTCTACTCTGGAATGCTTCTATTTTATCATTGTCTGGGTCACCTTTTATCAGTGTTTTGGTTCAACGTTTTTTTTATTCTTTGTACTATAATTGTGCAATTTCCGTTGAAACATGTTCCTTCGCTTCTCCTTTTCATATCGATCGCACCAAATTATGGAATGAATCACATTATTCTTGATTAAGACTTATTTTCATTAGTTTCTACTTTTCCGTGTTCGTCTCTTTGTGTTTTATCTCATTCTTCATGTCTTGTATAGAATCTTACAGACATATTCGATATATTTGTCCCTTACTTTTTAGAATCGATTTATGTAAATAAGGTTGGAAGCTGTGAAATGCAAAAGTTGCACGAAGTGCCATATACTCGTACAGTATTTTGTCACTAGTTTAATAAATTTTAACAATCAATTTTTGTCCAATTGTTTCTCAATAAAAGTTTGTAAATATTGCATTTTACATTGAGTAGCATCGACCCCTTATTTCACAATATTTTCTTCGTATTACGATCACTGTGGGCCATCGTAATATCTGCAAGAGTTGAAGACTTTTTTGATCTTCCCATCCCTCCATGGCCCATGAAGAACTAGAAGGTTGGTTGACGATTGGGTAGTTTGGTTAAATTATAACCGTAGGTTAATATATAGTATTTGCAGATAGAGTTAATCTTTTTGCAAATTAAATTAATCTTTTGGCAAATTTATTTAAACTTTTTACAAATTTATTTAAACTTTTTACAAATAAATTTAATTTTTTAACAGATAAATTTAATCTTTTTACAAATAAAGTTAAACATTTAACAAATGAATTTAAAACTTTCTGCAAGAGGTGGAACAGCGATTGGGGACGTCAGCCAAAAACACAGTGTTAGTAATGGATAATACCAAAATCCACAAGGCTCGAGAGGTTAATGACTTCATGAACTCTTCCCAAATGAGCATAAAATTTCCACCACTTTATTCCCCTATGCTCAACCCAGCAGGACACGCATTTTCGAAAATTAAGAATGCGGCTCGAATAATCATGAGCGTTCCTGGGGGAACATAACTTAGTGGAAGTTATATCTCGAAGTGTCAGAGAAGTTACGGCGAACGACTGCTCTACCAACTAAGTAATGAACATATTCATCGATTCAACTTCGGCTGCAAGTGGACAACGTATTAATCAGAAGAGCTTGTTCGCCTCATCAATAGAAAGGACGTTGTTTTTGAAGACCTTGTTTTTCTTTGCCCTTTTTTTGTTTATGTTCTTGTTCTTTGTTAATGTTCATTGTTTAAAAAACGTGATATGCGTTAAAAATCAAACTTACCTACCGCAGCTGGAAGTTTCAATTTATTTGTCAAATATTTAACTTTATTTGTAAAAAGATTAAGTTTATCTGTAAAAAGGTTAATTAAATTTGCCAAAAGATTGATTTGATTTGCAAAAAGATTAACTCTATTTGCAAATACTATAGTTACCAAGATACTGAACGACATGAAACCTTCTCAGCTTCTTCCGCTTGGTTCAACGTCTCTACCTCTGCTTTCCTTAGCTTTGAGATCTCAACATTTTTATTATTATTGTAAATCACTGGAGATTTCTGAGCTGTTAAAAATACCTGAATTAATGTTAAAATAAACTCCCTGCACAATCTGCAGTTGTGTTTCAATCGCTTTACTGCAAAGCTTTGTGGATTCTAGCAATATTTATTTTAAAAAAATTGAAACATTATAATTGTGCAGATTCTATAAAATTTACCGTAGTTTTGAATTTTACTAGACTTTTACAGAAATTCCAACTCGGAATAATGTTTGTACGTATTTCACCGAAGATCTCGTTCCGTGATTTAGCATGTCACAGTGTCACTGCATGTCGATAATGGACAACACTTTGGAAGTTAAACCATTATGACTAGTTTTAATGCCTGATGAAACCTCCCTCAAGATCATTTCATAACCTTCCAATTATTTACATAAATCGACCTCCATCTCCACTTCATCAAGGTTTGACTATAAATCCTCCAACGCATTCTCGAAACAATGATCACTCTTGATTTTCTGTTGACTCAAAAACCATTTAAGAATGGTTTCAAGGTTTAAAATACCTGTAATGATCCGGGTAAAAAGTTTTATCTTTAAAAATAAAAGCATTCCTCTTTCTAACTTGGATAATATTTTGGTGATAGAGTGGTGATAGATTAATTCAATCACAATTAATAATTCTCACGCAATTTCTTTTTCACTTTAGCGCACTTGCTTAATTTTGTTTCATTCCTTTTTGGCTCATATTTTTTCCAAATTTCCCTACGTTTTTTGTGTTTTGTTTAAAAAATAAGTGTTTATTTTGATTTTTTGATACTTGTATTTTATTTTTTTCTCTTTTTTTTACGACTAACTGGTCAATGTAGCTATTACATTCCCATGCGGTTTTCATTCGCATTCTGTTACTGCAGTTGTGGCTGGTACTAATCTGATAAAATGTCGATAAATTTATTTTGCAGTGTTTTAAAGTGAATAGTTGAACAAATCTTTAGACTGATAAGGTAAATTGACCAAAGATGTGAACACCCGCTCACTCATTAGGTACCCCTTGATGGTTTTAAAAATGCATGAAAAACCTGATATATTCATAGAAACCATGAGTTGATGGAAACACATACACTGTTCCAGTGTAATAAGACACTTTATATATAGACTTTCGGGTTCTATTACTTCTCTATGTGATTACTTTTTTCAACCTGCTTACTTCTTGACATTATTGTCTGCTTTTTTATGTTAAACTTCTGTTGATAACTGTGAACTGTCTTTTACGTTGTGTTTCGGACGCATATTATAGAATCAAGGATGCATTCAGTGTTTAACATCACACCAGTCATCAGAATGTAAGATTGGTGTGGTGTGGCTTCTTTTTCTTAGCTTCAACGTTCTCCTCTAGTAAGATGAATACCCAGGAAAACCAACTTCAACTCTTTTACACTCTCCTTCATCTACTAGCCATGAGACCAGTTCTAATCACTAAATATAACTCGTCCTAACCTCTCTGTTTTCTTCCTTTCTTATTCTTCGCTGCTCTACATCAATTCTTCTTCTTTTTTGTGTTGATTAACTTCTTCTCTCCTGCATTCAAAAGAGTCGCCAACATAAAATGCTTCAGAGACCAAGATTTCCTGTAATAGATACAGATGTAGATTTCCAGTGATTTTGTGTAATTTTCTTGACTAACAAAACTCTTCGTTCCTACTGTTTTTTAGTAAAAATTATTTTCATAGGCCCAAATTCTTGAACACTACGAGGACCAACTCAGGCCACAAATATCTTTTAGCATGGAACATGCTAGCCTTGAGCTAACTGCTCGAAAACGTTACGCGGAAGTAGTCACGAAATTTTCTTATGATTTTCACGTACAACCAAGCCGTTGCTGGGGAAATGAAACTTCTTTTCAACTCAATGTGTTTTGGCCTTGGCATGTCCAACCGAAAACGAAACGTTTATATGTGTAACGAAAATGTGTTGCAACAATTTCTGATGATTTCCGCTTACAACCGACTCGTGTCACAATGGTACTTTGTCATTTCATCCCACAAAATTCATCGACTGTTCGTTCGAAAACTCTCGATTTATCCAACCCTATTATGTTAACTACTGCGAAGTGCGTGGCCAACAAGCTGAGTTATGAGTATGGTTATTTGAATAATTATTTACACACAGGTGATCATCCTCAATAATTGATATTGTGAACATGATTGCAACCGCTTGTTAATTTCTGATGATTTCATTGATCTGGTGGTGAGTCGTTGCACTGGTGATAAATAAATAAAACAACTTGACATATTAGTGATAAGATACACCGCAAAATCTGAGTCATTCTTATTTGCGGGTTTCACGGGTTTATGTGAAAAGCGTGAGCTAAAACACATTTTGTGTTTCAATAATTTCATTCAAAGTATGTAAATAGATGTAACTGGGGGTCCAGGGGGGTTGCCCCCTGGCGAGGCACCGAGTGCCGAGTTTTCTAAAGAATAAATAATGTAGTATAGGTTATGGATGACGGGATCGTTAAGCAATCTTTTAGCAACTATATTTTCATTTACAAAGAACTTGCGGAGACGAAGGGTATCTTACCTGAGGATGTATCGTTGTCTCTTTCCAAGGCCATCAGTAAGCTTGTTACAGTGTGCAATCGTAAAATGCCATGTGGGAACACTCGGGAATTTCTCCCATCCAATCACCGGAGTCAAATTGAAATCCGAGGTGGAAAAAGAAACTGCAGCTACATGATCGAAACTTGTCGGCTTTCAGTAGGACCACTGATTTCAAAATTAGAATCTCCAAAACTAAGTTTAAATTGTTATGAACCCCTATGGGTGATATTCTCGAGACTTCGACACTAGCGCATCCTTACATCGAGGCAGTCGAAGTTATTTCACCTTGTTGTCATGGTCATGAGTAAACTATACGAAAAAGGGCCATTAGGAGTCACCACCTACATGCCTACTTATTTTACGGTTCAGTATTTACCTAGTTCAGTATATTTTGTTATGTCATTCCTCAATGGCTTGGTTTCAAAGATCAGTATAGCTTAGATGGTTGTATGTTTTTCAATCTTGACCGTTAGCCTTAGCCCAATGAAGGTTTAAGATATTTCAAATGACAGTCCATGTTCGATATGGTTCCGTATAGGATTCATTTAGCTGGCCTTCTGTCGTCATCAGTGTTGGTAAAATGTTTCCCGAGCATCACCACTCTAGTGGTGGTCCAAAACGTAATTTTTCGGTAACACGTTCTTGGCTAGCAGTTACGAGACTAAAACTGGTTCTAAGAACTGGTTATTTTGATAACCCATTACCTAGCGGTGAGTTGGAGTTATAGAATTGAGAAGCGTTAGTCGCATATTGCATAATAGGTTGGTAACAACTCATTGCTGGCAACATTAGGTAGAGAACGTTCTCTCGGAAGGTAGGTAGGTACCTACTCAATGTCCCACAATATCAATTTATAGCACTACTAATCGAAGGGCGAGATGATTTGGGCACTTCAAAATATGGGGGACATTTTGAGTTCTGAAAACGGAAAACTCTGGCCAATAAGTTCACTTTAAAAAAATTATATTTCAAAGTTGTCCTGCTCCTCGTATTGAACTACGCTCCTTCCATCTTTCAATATATTTCTTTGTTTGGTTGCTGTTTGAATATTGTTGTTACCAATAATTGCATAGAAAGTGTGACAGATCCAAGTTGAAGGAGGTAATTTAAGGACGACTAACAGTAACTAGTAACCGAGTAGGTTCGAAGTTGTCAAATAGCTGCCAATGGAATAACGCGTTATGGGATAAAGAGTTAATCGCTGTAGTTTTTCAGCAAACTAGTTTTTCAACTAACTGTTCTTGGCCGATAACCAGTTTTTTTAAGCGGTTCTGTTATTCAACACCTAGTGTTATTCCACACGAGGTTTCCTCATGTTATTACACTCGGTACCTGCATCTAATGGTTCCTTATCGTCAGTTCACAGTTGCCAACTATCAAAAGTTTCTCCGAGTGTTGACAGTTGTGTCAGTATTGTAATTTGCGTTTTAAAATACCAACATTTTCGCTTTTTTGGCTGACAGTCGGTACGGCAATTGTTAACGCCAGACCTGCTTTAGAGAAAATACGTTCACAGGGAATGAATGTTGATACGATACTGAAGAGGCACACAGAAACAGAATGTTTGCTGTCCTCTCCCTTGTTTCCCACTAATTCCCCCCTCCCCCCGCCATGTTTCCTAATTACTTTCCTCTAGAGTTTTGGACTCACAGATTGAGTTGGAGAATTAAATAATATGCCTGGAAAGAAAGAAAAAAAGAAGAAATTTCTTATGAGGCACCTTTATAATTTTCGAGGTTTAATGCTGCCTAGTAGTAATGAGTACGTACCTATGACAATCTCCAACCTCTTGTTTCAAGAACTAAACGGGACAGTCTCGTTCGAAGAACAATTCCAGTCAGCGTCAGATCTCATTTCGATTTCAATCAAGCGAAAAGAAGAGATCCATACGGCTGGATCTAAACCTACGGGGTAGGGTCATTCCTCCTCACAGGTGTCTGAAATGCAATGAAGGTTTTCTCACGAACATGATCTGCCATTTTGACGGGGAATCGTTAAAAACATCCCCAGAAAATAGAAAAACCTCACCCCAAAATCGTACCTGTTCCTAAACGTGATTTTTTCACGTCTGTGTAGTTTCTATAGGATCAAATCCCTGAATTATGTTAAAATTTTTAAAATTTCAGGGATTTATATCCAGCGCCTTTTTCTTGTTTATAAAACAGAACCTTGTAATTGAATTCCCAGTTTCTGAACTTCTGAGAGAATATTTCTAGATACCTATTCTTGACCCTACCAAACTCCGGATATTTGGAATTTTTAAATAAAATCCGCTTTTTAAGCAAAGCGAGTCTGTGTAAATATTTTTTGGTTCTGCTCATATATAATGGCAAAATTAATACAATATGTTATTCGGAAAGAGAATTTTTCTGACTACAATTTCCACTATTTTTGAGCCTAAAAATATTGTGTCTTGTTCGAAATATCCCAATTTAAGCCATGAAGAAAAATGTTCTCTATTGCTTATTCAACCACGAAATTTATATTTACTGACTCACGAAAAAAATCACTTTTAGGAACAGGTACGATTTAGGGGTAAGGTTTTTCTATTTCCTGGAGATGTTTTTGACGATTCCCCGTCAATATGAAAGATTGTGTTCGTGAGAAAACCTTCATTGCCTTCCAGACACATGTGCCCTATAAGGTTCCGATCTGTCTTCGATTCGTTCCTTCATCATTTTTTCAGTTATTTTCTCAACGAGACAGGCAGATCCAATTCAATAATGCGTTCACAGCAATTTCATTTTGATCCGTGTGGATCGATAACAATGGGAGCGGATCCGATCCTTGTATCGTTACACCCGGAACGGTCCGCCTTTAGTCACATCTATCTGCTAAACCCATGGGGGCAGGTAGCAGTTACCTCCATCCGCCAATATTTTCTGTCCCTCCGTCCCTTCGCCTATTGTCTGAGGCCTATTTCAAAAGTTACCTTCAGAAACCACATTCACAGTTGGTGTAGTTATAGTACCAGTCACGACCATGCGCTCAATGAAGACAAACAAACCTAAAAAAGAAACACTCACAAAAACGTATGGGAACGTATAATAGTGCATGCAACATTTGTTTTTTCTTGTTTTTTCCACTCCTTTAGAAGGTCATTGCCCGGCTCAGGGCAAAATATCCTGCAATGACGGCATAACGTGCTACGATAGTACACAAATCTGCGACAGAAATTATGATTGCCCGGATGGTGAGGATGAATTCATGTGCTCAAGGCGCAAGCGAAAACGAAACCACGGTTAGCGGTTTGCCTCTTATTTTCTGTTCGAAAGATTTTTCAGTTATGTTTATTTTATTTGAAACTGTGAAACTCTTTGTGTATTAAAAACAAAAATATTTGTGGACCTCGTTAGGTTAAGGGCTTAAACACTATGCTATGTGCACTATAAAATATGTGGGGATTTGTCAAGAAGGAACCAACTTTTGCTTCTTATAGAGAAATTTTACCCAAAATTCCTGAATACATAACTTCTCGAGGTGTGCTATTTCAAGATTTCATCCTTGAAATTCTCATCCTTATTCAGGAGATGTTCGGAAACTAATTATTGTAAACCAAAAAAAAAGTAAAAGTAAATTGGATTCATTCTGTATGATATTTAATCAAATGCATTAATTGATTTTGAATTGTAATTTTTTATATCTCACAATTTAGAATCAATAAACTCACACTAGCGAAACAAGTCCAGTTTGTTTTTCAAAGTTTTTGATGTTGGTTCCTTTTTCGGTTTACACTGGTTATCATCATAAGTGGGAATGTCTTCACTCAAATTTACTGGAACAATTAAATTTTTCGGTAATAAAAATTTAACCTTAGTTCGAAAATTATCCAGAAAACATTTGTTTCACACATTCTACATGTTAAACTTGGAACTTCGTTTATATATTTTTAAATCTACCACATCAGATTTGAGGAAATTACTAAATTACATAACAATCAATTAGAATGATTAAAATTGGGTTGAATTTAATATTGACCCTTCATCCCCCTTTACCTTTATTAAATCAAGAAAATTAATATCTCGCGTCAAAATGCAATCATGACCAAATCACAACTCAATTTCAATAAAAAATTGTAAGTATGCGTCCTTGTTTTTTCTTTAGATATTTTATATCCTACTTATGTATTTATTTTTGCGAAGTAGTTCCTCTATCACTTCTTTGCATTTATCAAAGTGTAAATACAGTTTTTACATGAAGTTTTAAAATGTACTTGTGTCGTATATATCAGCAGGAAGTGTTTATGTGTTGCTTAAACTATAAACCTGGGCTTGCTGTACATTAGCTCTATGTTCTCATTTACTTGAAGGGGTTTTTATAACGCCAACCACAGAATTTATCACCCTTAAGTTAAGTATCACTTTCAACATCGAAACATTGCCAAATCGCTGCATTCATCTTTTAAGTTGTATATAAAATGTTTGTACGTTCAGGTTGTATACCAGGACCAGCATATCAAAAATCTAATTTACCCTAATTAGACCTAAAATATTAGAAAATTAATTACACAGTTCTCATTTTAAAAACTTGCTTGACACCTGTTGAACAAGCATGTTTTGGATTTGTACATTGGCGGGAATGAATTCCCAATTTTTTTTCTCTCCTATGATTTGATTCACAATAATTATAAATCGTAAGTTAGGTATGTTTTATTTTTACGGTTGCGATCTCATTACAAAACATTATCTACCTATGTACCAAAGACATCTACGTAGATATCTATGTATCTCTAATAATATTTATGACTTGTATTAGATATGTTACCAGCAAAGTATAAAATCCAGGCATTGTATACAATGACTAGCCGTCCTATACAATGCCTGCACTTTTTAGGCAAAGTATGAAATTCCTCCATTTTTCATCCAGACCACCAAACTATACACATGATTCTGACCTATATCTCCAACAAAGGTGCCCAGACCAGGTAAGGATTGATCAGAAGGACACTTTGCCGAGTGTACGATCAGGTGTTCTATACAATGCCTAGGTAAAGTATAAAATGAGATTCATTTTACACATTGCCTGCTCCATTCAGATATTGTATACAACGACTAGGCATTGTACACAATGCCTGATTTTAAACTTTGCCGGTAACAGATACATTGAGTCGCCGAATTTGTGAAACAATGCATGGGTATGAACCCTCTCACATGGAATGACCCAATTGCCGATTACGCCAAAAACGAGTCGTTTCACACAACAAAACAAGCTGAGGTTTTCCAATTTTCGTTTTGCAAAATTATGAAATTTGTGTTTGAATATTTGCTGCGTACCTTGTAAGTACAAGTCTTTAAAAAATGAAATCATACTTTGTTTCGAATGTTACTTCTCTTCTTTTTTGGATGTCATAGCAGCAATCTTGGGCTGTTTCGATTTTGAAATCCTTAAACTTCTGGGTGATGAAAACAATGCACATACTCTGTTCAAAAATCACTAGGAATCAGGAACCTTAATCAAAACATGAAATGGTTAATTTTTCGAAATTCGTCATTTTATTAACTGCATAAGCCATGAAGACTGTGGTTTGAATTATCATTCCCAATACATAATATGTTTATTCAATGCCATGAATAAATTAAATCCAACCAAATTTACACAAAGAGTTCTCAGTATGGTTTCTCATAATCAATTCTTGTTTACGAAATAACTTTGTTCGAAAATGATTTAATTCCGCTCGTCGAAACTGTATGTTCATTTGTTAACAGTTTTTTGATAGCCTGTCCAAAAACTGCCTGTTGTAATTCATCGAAGCTTTGGTTTAAAAAAGAATAATTTGCATTATGGTTTTTTGTTCTTGAGAAAGAGTAAACAAAAAAACGAGCTAGTTTTTTTTAGAAGGAAAAAAGCAAGTGTTTTTTTATTTTAACTCAAAGGAACGCCCAAGGTAAAAGTTTGTTTTGCACTAGCGCACTCTAGACTAACGAATCTTTTTGAAAGCATTGAAACTGAGTCCACGAACTGTTCAATAGCTAGTAACAACATATATGATGTTTACTAATCAAATATAAGCATGATTTCCACCATCCGAACTCAAACCTGGTTCTTCTTTTAGATGATTATTAGGTAATATCAAAGTGACCTAAAAGGTTAAGAAGAAAATGTGTTCAATTATTATACCATTAGAGACCATGGATTATGACGTACCCACACATCCATACCAGTTATGTTTGTAAAAGTTTCTTAATCATTCATTTGTTTTGTTGGTATTTATTCCCATAGTGCATATTTGTGGTATTTTGAATAAGGAAGCAAATATTACAAAATGTACCTATCTGAAAAAAATAAGAAAAAAATTAAAAGAGGTATCTATGTGTATTTTAATTTCAATTTGAAAGTCGAGATAAGATTATATGGAAGTAGAAGGTGGACTATCTGTGGGTTGCTGCAACTGGTACGCATCTATGGGATGATGGATGAGATATGATTCGCAAAAAGTCTTATAGTAGAAATTTTCAGCTTCCCTCCAAAGTCAGTCGTCAATGTTATATAGACTTCTGAAAAGGAGGATAGCATTGGCAAAGTTTAAAGTTGGATCTTGGCTCACTCGTGTGGTAATCAGATGGATTAGAACTCAGGCTGCTGTGTGGATTTAGGCATTAACCTGCCTTGAAAAATCTCTCAGGGATAATAGCATGGTCTTCTAAGCAAAAGTTCATGCCATTCAACTATGATCTGTAAACATGCTGGACAAGATAGCTCTGCAGTCCTGGGACTGCCTTATTACGCTCAGAAGTGTCTCAGAGTCAATCTGATCTCGATTCCTGACCATGAGGCTGCTGATGGTTCTGCTAAAAGATCATTTCCTGCCATTAGGATCAAAACTAATAAAAATTGCTTATGAAATTTGGTTGAAAACTGTGAGTGCAAAGAATAGGCGAAATTCTGAAAAACCTCTCAGGCATGAGACAGGCAAAGTTATTGTTTGGGGTACTCATTTTGTATGTTGGTTTCGATGTTATCAACATATATTCTACCGATTAATATTACATTTAGGGAGTGTGGTGCTTTCAAACTGGTAAAATTTTCTGTTCACTTTTATTTCTGAAGTTGCACATGACTAAAAACAAGTATCATCAGAGGTCTTCTATCAACAAAATTACAGCAAGTTAAGTGAAAGGTTCACTATCATTCTACCTGTCTATAATTAGGCATATCATAGTGGACTCTGAAATATTATAAGACCTGCAGTGAAATCCTAACTGTTACAAGACCTGCTGATAATATTAATATGACTAGTTATAGTAAGGTGTTGGGTACAATGATGGTGGAATCTATCTCATCTTCTTCTTTTTGGGCTTATTTGGCTAGTTGGATGCTCGCATTCTCTGGAATTAGAGCCTTCCAGCCACTAGCTGTCTTGATGAGCTCTTCTGCACGTTAAATTCCTGTCTGATTCCTCAGATTGTTCAGCCAAGTGATCCAGCTCCTTCCTGGGACCAGCTGGCCCTCGATCTTCCGTTCATGATCATTCGGAGTAACCATTAGGACCCCGGCAATAACTATAACTCGGCGCTCCCTATAGACTTGGGAAAGCTCATCATTTCTAATGCCCAAAGGATCCAAAGCTTTCCACCTAAAAGCCACTTTTCAACGCTCCTATCTGACTCAGGGTGGAAGCCTTTAATGTCCAAGTCTGCTCTATAGAACCGACACGATCCACTTACAGTTTAACCATCCTTCTCTGAAGAGAAAAGTTGAGGTTTCCCATTTCTCATTTTCAAGGAAACATACAATATGTTTTCAATTCTATACTTCACCTCCATATCTGGATCAATGAATTCATTGTCAAATCAATCCTAACAGTCCAGTATCCTTTGATTGTCACAAAAGCATCATCGTGAGATTAATCAATGTAAGTCATCGCTTTTGTTATGAGACCTCCTTGGCATATTGTGCTCTACTTGCTGAGCAGTCCACAAAAAAGTCTCTCCAAGAGATGCTGAAGATTTTTCGGGCTCTTGGCCATAAGTCGTCAGCATATTTTATTGATGCTGATTCTTTCACAAAAAGATAGAAAAGGAAAAGTTATGATTGGCTGTCCAATCCCACTTCTAATGCTGACCACAACTGTCACTTTATCACCCTCTTACATTTCAGACACCTCCTTCCAATATAAATTGTGGATAACTTGTTGGCCAATTCCCTCAATCCTGCAATACATCTTGAATGCTGTATTTAGTCAAACGCCGTCTCATAGTTAATAAAGGCATCTCTACTCTGATCAAGACATTTTTGCATGAGAAGTCTGAGGACAAATAGTCCTTCTTATATATTAAAAGCATGTCTAATATCGAATTTGCATATGGAGAAACTGCAGGTGTTTGGCCTGTTTAACCATGACTGGAGCTATGCATTGTACACTCACTGCAGCCATGGAAGTTCTGCTGGGAACCCAGTGGAAATCTTCATATAAGGGGAGGCCATGATGGCATCCCTGAAGCTGAGATGGTATGGGTCTTGGAAGAAAATCCTCCTTCGAGGTCATATTAACACATTGGAAGTGATACAAGAACACTGCTCGACATCGTATCCGATATAATGCTCAAAACTTTCACTCAACACCACCTATCACGGCAATCATTACAAGAGAAGGGCTAAGGGTGAAGGAATACTGCTCCAATGACATGATCTGGTACACGGATGGGTCAAAAATCGAAGCAGGTACTGGTGTAGGAGTACACAGGCAAAACCCAGATGGAATGTTTCAATTCCTCTTGGCAAACACAATTCAGTATTCTAGGCAGAAATGGTGGCAATCAATGCTACAGCTGCGTTGAGTATTGGGAGTGGACACAAAGGAACCCATATACTCATCCTCTCTTGATAGTCAAGCCTCGATATAAGCATTAACAGCTCCAACATCTCATCACGAATGGTTCGTTGCTGTAGGCAAACCCTCAACACCCTAGCAAAACACAACCAGGTTTGCCTGGAGAGGTGCCAGAGCATAGAGGCACTACTCGTAGTGAAAAGGCTGGCGAGCTTCAAGAAGGGGCTCCAAAACCCCATTAGTAGGGCCTGAGCCAGCAGTTGGTTTAACAAAAACTACCTTCGTATGGCTCAGTGAACTATTAGTCAATAATCTCGCCAGCTATATGAATAGGGTGCTGTTTTTTGTGGATCACCATAAACGTGGACTTCCACTTGCTCTCTTTTCTCATAAACTAGATTCAAGTTACGCTCTTCTAGAAGTTTGATCATTTCCGTGGGAATCTCTTCCAGCTTTTCAGGTTTTACCAGTGGAGATACCATGAAGAATAACACATATGAGAATGGAGAGGCCTTTGTGTGCTGCTTGGTAATCAACTCAGGCTGTTGTTGTTGAAGAGCTAACAAATTTACGCCTTCCAAGTTTTCATCACAGTTCCGTGATGATAAACACCTTTGGGGCTTGTTTCCTCGTGAACACTATGATCGCCTTCTCGTTCTTATATATTCATTAAAGACCTTGTGTGCTGCAAGTTTCTTCATTTTTAGGCATTCCGTCAAGACCCTGTCCTCCTTGCCAGTCTCAATTATTTCTATATTGATGACCAAAGCATGCAATCTTTCACACTATGTTTCTTGACCCTTCTTTGCTCCAGCCTTTCCCATACCTTGCTGTAATTTTAAGGCCAGAAAACCCATCGTGTCACAAGTTGTTAAACTTGTAAAACAACAGAAATATAAGTTAAAAGGATATCCGGGCGGTTTGATACTACCACACTTCTTCTATATCATCAATCACCATAATATCAATTTTGGATACTGCAACTAGTACAGAATACGATAAGTCAATATCTGAGAATCTCTGGAATCATTTAAACTTTGTTAATTGTTTTTTACTTTCGTTGAGAAATTGGCGTGATGCCTCATTCCAGACTGGAAAAGCCAGTGATAGCGATCTCTTCATCAATGATCAACAACTGCATGGATAAACTAATATTATTAGGTTCATCTGTTCAAAATTGTGTTGGTACGTCACATATACAAGGTCACGTGTGTATGAATTAATTAAATATGCTTTTTTCGCATTAAGTAAAGTGACATATTTTTAATTTTAAATGAAACTAAATTCCTTAACAAACATATAACAACTCTTATACGTTTCAAGTATCAATAATACCATATTTGAGTTTTTTATACGTTTCAAGTATCAATCATACCATCTTTTGAGTTTTTTCTTTGTCATTATTGTTCCAGTATTCTGATTTCCATCAAGTTTCAGTTCAAGTTTTTAATTTTAATTTCATCAATTTTGCTTGAATTATACAATCAATATTCTCCGGTAGTCCATTTCAAGGTACGATTGTTAATTTTTATTTCTAGTTAACGTAGTTTGAATATCACAACGCAGCACATCATGCACCAATGAAAGAGTCCTCATTGCCCTATTAAAATCGACTCCTATAATTAGTCTAACTATAATTAGACTACAATTAATCTAACTATAATTAATCGCTCCCCTGTGTAGGAAATTAAATGTTGAATGCTGCTAATTTTTGCTCAAAGATCTATTACTTCTGTATTAGATAGCCTATCTACGCAGATCACTGGTCTATAATTATTATTAAACGTATAGTCTATGGTAGATTTTCCAAATATAGCTTTATAAGAGGTAGGCATCTACCGAAAGGAAATCAGAGTCTCTAAGTATATCGAATATAACTGGACACCCACCAACTGAAAATTAACGAGATAGAATAAAACACTACGAACGCCTATTTAGTCCATGTATAGGCGACAAAAGTTATAATAAACTTGATTTTAAGAAGATAGAATTCAATTGAAATTATATAAGCTCAGATCTGCGTAGTTTATAAGGGGATTTTCACAATATTCTCGCCGGTTTTCATTCACATTCATGTTGACGTCCTTTTCTCCTAAAATTTACTGAAAGCTCTAATGGAGTGTGGATATGAACGAACAGTGATCCGAGTGGACTCATTCGATTCATTGTATTGCTATATATCATTAACAAACAGAAAAACTCTAATGTTATTCCAAAAGTTTTGAGATCTCAAATTTTTAATATTTCAGTCCTTTGATTCTACTCTTTAGGGTTGATCGGTATTGATGCCGAAGTTCTAGGAGCAACTAGACGCCATATGTGATTTTTAACCCAAGTTTCATAAACGAAATATAAAGAGTTACAGTGTTAAATCGATTTCGACGGTTAGGCTATCATCAGTAACAAACAATAACTGAAGAAACATTAGAAAGGACACAGCTTTTATAGTCACAGGTGAAGGGAGATTGAATCCCATTGGTCAAGAGAAAGGAAAGGGGCACGAGGTACAACCATTTAAGTGCAAGCTAAGTGAAGGGGGATTATAGCTAATCAGATGAAGTGAAAGGAGGAAAAATAGCTCAATATGGTTTCAACAGTGTGAAGGGATAATTCCAAGCTTTAAACATGCGTTAACGCTAATCAGTGTTCATAATTTACACGCATTTCTATTATGTTATGGGACCAGCAAGCTTCCACTGCGCCACTTTCCTTTAGTAGTTGAGTCAAGCCTTTTTGGATTTGTTCAGCCGTTGGGAAAAGATGATTGGGGCACTGATCACTACTGAGAGTTGTACAGACCTAACCTACCCAGTACAAGCGCTAATGTATAAATGTATATTAACCTCCTCCCCGAAATCGGAAAAAAATCGATAGTGGTTTCTATGGGGAAAAAACTGCGTTTAATGAAAAACATCGTCTATTTCCATGAAAAATAAAGATTTAAGTACAATGATAAATCAATTTTGACTGTTATTTATCATCAGTAACAAAGATATTGTTGCTGAGGAGTTGTTTGTTACTGATAAACACACACACACACGCATGTGCGGGCAGGCACATGCAACGCGCTCAACACGCGCACGCATGCGCGGTGATTTAACATTGTACCTCTTCATTTTTCATGGTAAAGCAACATTCTTCATTACCTTTTGTTTTCCTTTATTTAAATGGCTGTTTTTCCTACCCACAACTTCTAAGCGAATGATTTTGTTTAGTTGGTAATTTGGATTCAAACCGAGGTCCACAGTTTTTCCTTCCATAGTCAGTTGCATGCCCCGTAGACTTGAGCTTCGTTCTCAGTGCGCGTTCTGACAGTTCTCGAACTCATCAGAACTGGGACGGAAAATGCCGGGGCGTTCCAGAATTGTGGAACCGCGTTCTGCACTGCGAACGATTTCAGAACTTGGAATTGGAATAACCTGTGTTGTTGTTTGTAACCTCACTCAACTCCAGTTACCTTCTGCAACATGTTTCATGTGCGTGCTGCTGGTGCTCCTTTTCTGAATATTTTTAGTGCCTGTGAAGCAATAATATTACTTATTTATAAAAAATAAATTCTTCCTTGACCAAAAATCTTCTTCTTCGGTGGCAACCAAAGCCAAAGAGAGCGTATTGTTTACTCCACGAGCTCCAAAAAATCGTGAAATGCGCATGCATCAACAACGTCCTTGCGTTCGAGTTCTGACAGTTCCGAAAAAAATTGGGGACTGTCAGAACCGTTCAGAACTGGGCCAAACTCGGCGTTCTAGCACTGCAAACGACAAAACTCGTCTGCGCTTGCCCAGAACCGTTCCGAACTGGCAGAACGCACTCTGAGAACGAAGCTTATGTCCGTTACATCAAAACCGGCGCTTTCCATGGAGCTCGAACGAACTTGACCTTCTGTATTAGAACGTCTAGTCATCTTCCAGGTCACCCTCTCGGTATTGCGGGCTAATCGCCTTTACCCTGGGAAGGCTTAACTATTGCCACTTCTTCACCTCTATCATGAAGTTCAAACAACAAGAAATTTACACAAAGAAATGGACTACCGTGGACTATAGATCTCTTATCATCCACTCAATAGCATTGAGCAGTTCTGGACGTATTTTTTAATTAATTCACGGTATTTCTTATTAATGGGAAATTAATATTTTTGAATACAACCCTTAATTAAAAACAAAAAACTAATTTTTTTTGAATTTGAAACAATAACCTTTAAATAACCCCACTCAAAAAGTAACCTTTTTTTCTGGCCAAGTTCACTCGTATTTTCGTTGTCTTAACTCCCACCGTAGTGTTTTTAGTTAACCCCTACAACTTTCTTGATTATTTTATTTGTTATTGCACTCTCTCATTTTATTGCACTCCTTACTTATTTTCAGGTGCACCCGTCTATTTCTACCCCCTTTTTTTCCATTGTTTTTCTTAAGATACTCTCGAAATTTCACGTTTTTTTTTCTCTGTGCTTAATTTTAGCACAATTTTCTTTGCACCTACCACTTTGTCAAATTTATGTGTTTACTCACTCTTTCAAATCAACATATTTCTGAGATGTTGAGTGTCACTTCTCATTGAGAAACTACTGCAAAAAAGCCGTGAAACTTGAGGAATGTGTTGGAATCAAATCTTAATTTATATTCACCTATATATTCTTGAGTTGTACGTTCTACTTTTCCAATCCGTCCTGATTTTCTATTAGGAAATCAAAGATCATAATTGTGTTCTAAATGAGAATTTTTTTAAATTGTGATATAGATCGATTATATAGATTCTTTATAATCATCCTAAAGAAACTGTTGATTTCTTTTTATCATTCTTTATATTTTGTTCTCTGTTTCTTGTGGCTAATGAAATTTTCAATTGCATTTCTCAAGTTGGTTACACGTTTTGCACTTTGTAAAACGCTTAAAAAGTATGTGTGCACGTATGATCTTCTAACTATGAAAGAATCTATGAACTTAATTAAAATTGCATATTTTTTAAAATAATAAAACTCATTATTTTTATTGATTTGTGTTGATATGTTTGTGTGCTTGCTGTTATTTGTCTACTAACTTATTGAACACTGATGACAGCATTGTTTTTAAACGCACACATAATTTTGTATTTCTTCGGAAAACAGAAATGCTTGAGCAGTTTGCAAAAGGGACATTTGAATTCTTTTTACGTGTAGTGATGACTGGCAGCCATTTAGCTAATATTCCACATTTCCCAGAGTATGCTGTGTTATGGCAGCACATCTTAATAATGCGAAACATGAAAATGTTATGAATTAGGTTCAATATATGCAAGTGTAGTAGAAGTCTTGCTTTTTTAATATTGTTAACTGAATGGTCTCAATCTTAGCGTTCCAAATATACGCAATATTATGTGTCTCTATCGATTAAAAGCAGATGAAAATGGAGTTACATTGAAATTCCAACGCATACAATCAACTCCAGTCTTATCTGTAGCCATTGTCACGTTTAATCCTTTCCTACCTACCACAAAAGCAAGTGATTCAGGGTTTTGGACTCAAAATTGAAAAGGCGGGTACTTGGAAATGTAGATTGCTAATGTGAATTTGAATTATAAAGTTGGGCCCAACCTGCGAAATTTCTTGAAAATATCTTTAAAATCCGATGAAAACTGCAGAAATTGTCACATAGGTATTACGTTTGCTCGTGCGCTGAGGTTAGTTTCTATTGAACCAGCAACAACGAAATTTCGTGGCCTATCTACTTAGGACTCAATCCGGATAATTTTTCAATATTTCTTCGAGATTGAACTGTAAGAAATTTTCATTTTGACGGTTAAAAGGATTAGCGGATACACACTAGCAGATACGAAACCGAAATTGTACAGGACTGTCTCAAACGTAAAGGAATTGAAACTTTGTTTAATAATGTGGTCATGAATTTTGAAGTGAAACTTTTACAGTTCCATTTTTTATTTTAAATATCTTGGGAGGGACCATTCAGAGAAGAATGTCAAGGCTTTTCTGATACGGATCTTGAAATTTGATGTCATCTCAGTTGTTTTCCTTGAGTATAGAATTTCGAGAAGAAATTTATTGTCAGAAATGATGAAATGTGGCATCCAAGTCACAAGTTACCAATTATGATTATAATCAGAACCACTACACGAATAAAGTACTCCGATGCTCCCAATATTTGATTACGTTATTCTAATGATTATTATGTTTACAGACTACAAAGTTGATCATCTTCTGAGCCTCATTTGGGTTTGTGAATTCAAAAAACTTATTGTCCGATAGGTTTAATTCGTTTATGGCACCTCATGCTCTCAATCTTGTACATTTATTTGCAGTGAGGCTATTCCACTCATCTTGGTCAACTGATATAAAATGAGGCTCAAAAGATTTAGTTAATTTCGTTTGCTCGATCCTATTTTGATGAAAGTGGTTTCACTTTAACCTCTTTCGTCCTACACCACCTCCCGAAGTCGAAGAACTCGTTCACTAAATGTTGCAAAATTTATTCAAGTTTAAATTTACAGCTCAATGTATTAATCTCAAACTTTGTTGCTCTGCCTTCTTTTTATTATAGTCATTCATAGGCTCTGGAACAAAATTTGCCAAGAGCATGGGGTTATTCTTTCGTCACAAAACTCCCCAAAAGCACCCAGGGGAAGATAAACTATTGAACACAATGGGCTAAGGAGGAACTTAGCCACATTTGGCATATTTGAATGTCTAAAGATGCTACTGGTCAAAGCACTCTCTAGTTCTTTGAAAGGCATAATTGACGTTTGGTGAGGTTTAATTGGTGGCTGCAGTGGTAATCAATTATGTTGAAATTATACTGTAACCAACTTGCCAAATGGTGGTAGGACATTTAAGCGAGATGCAAGTACCTAGGTCATTATAATGACGTCATGTTTCTACATTTGGCAGGTGAGAGATTTATGTTTGAATCAATATTCTCTGAAAATGTGTATACAATTATCCATAGAGTTATGGACACACCCCACTCGAACTTTCCAACAGATGTGACGGTCGCGATGCCTCTGTCGACCTCAACCATGCATTGAATTGCAAGAAGGGGGGCCTAGTAAAAAGAGGACATGATGAAGTCCGAGATGAGTGTGCGAAACTAGCTAGGATGGCCTGGGGAGGAGGAACACTGGAACCAGTACCTACTGCAGGAGTCTAGTGAGGAAAGTCCGATGCTTGTGGCCGATATTAAAGTCCAGGGAGTTCGGGATAGAGTGAGGCCAGCGTTTTTTGACTCACGCATTATAAATGCTGATGCTGCCTTGTACCTATCCCAAACCTGGGACTTAACGGCAAAGTCTGCAGCCAGACAAAAACACGAAAAATATGGCTGAGCAGCAGAGCACCTTCGAGGTTCGTTCACGCCACTTATTTGTTTGTGCGACGGTGCAATCCATCGGGAGTATAGAATCTTTCTCAAAAGAATAGCAAGTACGCTAGCTGAGAAGTGGTGCAAGCCGTACACCCAAACGTTTGGTACGTACTCGTACTTGGGTACGAACCCAAGTCTCAATGACCAGAGCTGTGTCTCTTCGACTAAGGGGCACAAGAAAGGTTATTCAATCGCTTGGATTGGAGGATGGAGCTGGGATTCCCTGCATGGAAGACTGAAGAGGTGAGGGATTTTGAAACAACGAAAGAGAAAACATCACGTGAAGAAAACCTCCCTGCCTCGATAAACCCAATAACTCCAATACAAAACATTCTATTGAAAAAAAAAAAAAAAAATGAGTAGGCATATATGCATTATTTGCTAATATATTGGTCTGTAATGTCAGTACCTACTATTCAAATCCCTTCTCAAAGACAATAACGGTTTTGATATATTTTTTACGTAAGCACACTGTGTTTTGAAGTAGACCTACCTTTCTTCCTCGTTTAATTGGCAAGTTGTTGTTGCATCCATCTTACAAATGTCCTACCATCATTTCGCAAGTTGGTTACAGTATAATTTCAATTTTATTGAACTAGCACAATTTATTATCGCTGCACGTACTATCGAAACCTCAGCAAACGTTAATTATACCATTTATGATGTCTGGGATAGTGATAACCAGTAATACCGTCTTTAGAGAGTCCAAATGTGGCTAAGTTGCACCATTCTCATCAAAATTACTTTACTGAATAGCGATTCTTGAATGATATTTTATCGTATTACAAAAACTGCTTGTTTGAAGAACAAATATACTAGTAGTACGTAATCACAAAATATTGGAATAGTGGATTTCTCTTTCACCCCCGGTGAATGTGGTTGGTGATTGCGTATTGTGTGTTACGAGGGCCTAAAGGCTTACAACAATCTGAGGCCCAGTTAATTGGTCCACCAGGTTCCACAAAAGCTGTGATTTTCGGAGCGTATACTGCACCAACAGAGCAAAGCGTGACCTTAAAAGATCCAAGACGCTGCTCACAAACCCCAAAATATTTCATTTTTGCTCAGCTGAAGTAATGGCTCTTCTCACAAGTCGAAAACATAGAAGAAGGCTAAATTGACATGCTTAACCTCAAAGCAGCTCTGGATATGAACCATATAGCTCCTTGTTGATTGGTTCTTTGATGTTAAAGAGTTCGCTTTGCCTTTAATTCCATTATGTCATTTTGTCTTAAGGCCTCCAATTGAACAGCTAAGTGCATGATTGAACGAAAATGTTGAAATGCCCCACCTAATCAAGACATGCAAATTTATCGCCCATACAAAAAAGACACGTTTATTAGGGTCCTGTTTTACCCAAAACTATAGCATCTCTAAAGCTGATAAGCAACTAGATTACTTGAAAATAGCAGATATGGGATGCTCAATGCCCCTTTTCTGCCAAATGTAAATATGGTATGTGTTCTAAACCGTGCTCATCATTATACGTGTTTCTTACATTCCTGGTCCCCTTGCAGAGAAAGTTTACAAAAGTAGAGTTTAAATCATCATGAGTCTACAAAGTACATTGATGATATTATTGATTTACAACATTGGCAATAGTTTGCAGTTCCCAATTTTGGGTTAGGTGGTGTAGTTAGTTTTTCTTATTTTTTTTTTTTTTAATATACATATTATCTTAGGATTGAAACAAATTATTACTTTTTGATTCCAATTATATTTGAATTCACACTATTCATGTCCCATCATGCACAGGCGCTCTTTCTGAGAGAGCGTACATTGAGCCGAGTGTCGACAGAATAAGGGTAGGTGAAACAGTTGACCTCAGGTGCACCATTGTTGGAGTCTTCGGTACTGAACAACCTCAATGGGAGAAAGTTGGGAGCCGCATAGCTGACAACGTTGTCATGAAAGACAACGTTCTAATGTTAGTACATCATCTACTTCATATTCACATAATGGTGTCTCTGATAATTATCTTCAATAGTACTTTTAAAAGAATGCATAAAAATGTAGTTTCTTATTCCATATAAGTTATTATTTAATTACAGCTGTTTTCATATATTGCAGATTATATATCATTTCTAAATAGGTGTGGCAAGGGCCCTCAGATTTTTTATTACATTCGTCATAAATTACAATTGTAAAACAACCTCAATATGAAGATCAACATAAGTTAGTGAAGAACCTTGCCTATTTCCACAAAAGTAGAGTTACCATGTTAGATAGGATTCGACGGTAAGCCATCATCAGTAACAACAATAACTGAACATACATTGGAAAATTCACAGCTTATACAGTCACAAGTGAAAGGGAGCATGAATTCCATTGGTCAAGAGAAAGGAAAAGGCCAGTAAGTACAGCCAATCAAGTGCAAACAAAGTGAAAGGGGATTTTTTGTTGCCAATCAGATGAAGTGAAGGGAGAGGAGAGAGTTACTCAACCTGGTTTTAACAATGTTAAGGGGTCATTCCAAGCTTTACAGAAGTTGACCTTTCAGTGGTGAAATATATTGAGGGATATCCTCATGTAAATATTTACCAGACCTGTCACTTTTAATCATTTTATTTGGATCGCACTTGATTAGTTGTACCTCCTCCTGGATTATTATAATGAGACTATATAAGCTGTGTCCTTTCTAATGTATGTTCAGTTATTGTTTGTTACTGATGATGACCTAACCATTGAAATCAATGTAACTATGTAACTCTTTATTTTCATGGAAATAGACAATGTTCTTCTTTTTATTCCGTTTCCTTCATTGAAATAAGTTTCTACAACTGTGTCGTGAGTGATTTAGTTCGTACAATCACATCTAAATAGAGGCGTTTGTGTCAAACAAAATGCTCGCAAGTTGGTTGGAGTTTTCATTAAACCACCCACCTGTTTATCAGATATAACCTCACTGTTTGTTTTTAGGATCCACGACGTCACCACTGACAACGCTGGTGCCTACAGATGCTGGGTTAAGAAGCCCAACGGCCAAGTCGTCGAAGACACTTACCTCCTCGAAGTACAAGGTAGTACATCCACAACCTTCCCTGCTTTCAAAATTTCTGTTCTTGTCAGTCATATACCCATTTTCCACTAAACTAGTGTTCCTTTTGGTGCTTCCCTATTTCTGGACCATGGTAAGCTCCACATTATATTTATCTTTATTGTGAAACTTGACAATTTGATTACCTATGCCTAGGTACTCGGATAGTCTTATCACTTCTAAGAATGGGTTAGTCCCACATTGTTTCGCTTAAGTTAGCTCATTGCTACCGCAGCTCAACCCTTCAACACGTTCATTGCGTACCCCGTTTTCCCGAGTGATTCCCAGAGGCAGGATAGGGTGCCCCAGGTTTCATGAAACATGTAAACACCAGTCTCAGAAAAGTGGAAACCTGGAGCGGTCCACATTCTAGCGGTGGTTAGGATGTCTAACACGAAAAAAAACCCAGCCAGAACCAATCACAATGTAGGATTCATAGTTTGGGGGCAAAATATGCGCGACCTCCGCCAGTAAGTGGTATGGTGGAGCCACTTTGCACTTAATGAACAGCTTGACCTTCCTCGCTCAAGCCATTTCGCAATGAACGTGTTAAAACCCTTGACTGCATTGCAGAACAATCCAATATCGCCTCCTTAAATCCAGAAGTCGTGTTTGGGATTCCTTAGGCTACGTGCCTTGTGGGATGTACCCTGTGGGATATTTGGGAAGGACCTCCTGAGAGGGGACTGATCACACACTGCCAAGCGCGTATCTTAACCTAATGGTCGAGGCATGCGTTCTAGCTAGCATTACTAACTGTACAGGTCGTTATCCGAGTGGATGTCCACAAAACTCCAAATGCTGAGGTCTATGAAAAGGGACTCACCCCTGCAAATCAACATTCTAACGGACCTCTACTTATAAAGTTCTACCCTTGGACTCACAAAGTTTCATTTTGTATGCTCAAAAGGTTAAAAACTCGGTTATGACGGAGATGGAGAGATCTGCAAGTGTTCAACGTGAAAAAATACGTAGAAACCAACCCATGACTTGTTGTCATAGAGGGCCGTGTTTCCAGAAAACCCTCGATTAAACTGAAAAACCTCATTTTTTCAGCATTCAAACCCCCCCCCCCCCCCCTAAATAGCATAGTAAAAGTAAAATTTACTATACCGTTAGAAAGGGTATTAATTGAAGCAGTTTTCATGAGATTTGCCTGTTTCCTTGGATTTTTTTTTGAAATGTAACATTTTAAATATTTTTGGAAATTTTATTTTTTCAAACATTTCTATGTTAGAGCTGCTGTTGTCGTCTATAGATGGAAATATTTCTGAATCAAAGTGCACCATGCTTATAGAAAACTAGCCACTCCGGCTCGCTTTGCGAGCCCCCCGGACCCCCTATTAAGTTGCTTGCTTCGCTCGCGAGGTGTGGCTTGGTGTGGTATTCGATGGTCTTTTACCCTCCTATTTAGGTGTATTACAATTGAAACATGTAGGGGAATTTGCTCGCTTCACTCGCAAACGGTAGATCCCTAAGGGTATGTTTAACATCTGTGGGGGATGTTGCTTGTGTACGGAATTGAAACCCCCTAGTCGTGGACTTTCGTTTGAGCTCACACACGGATTTTCCAGTTTTTCTACTCCCACCCCTCACAACCACCCGTTACTGAGCAGGGGTTGCGCAATTTTGATGTGGCCTATATTTTGCGCCGGAAGTGGCTGGTCATATTAAAAAAAAGAATCGCGCAAATCGGTCAATCCGTTCAAGTTACGGAGTTACCCACATACAGACATTTTACTTTATTAGGTAATATAAAGATTTAACGCTGATTCCAAAAACGTGGTCAAAAGATAAAATTAAATGAATTAAAGGGAAATTCCATTATAAGAGGGAAAAACAAGGTTTTCTTTAAAAACCAGTTAAAAAATCATATTTCGAGAACGGATTGAGATAAAAATATGTGGTTGATGGCATTTTACTCCGTTTTTGATGTTATTTGAGGCAAAAATGTTTTTGCATCTACGAGCAGTTCACCCTGTATAAATCCATCAAATGAAACATTCAAATGTATAAAATAGAGATTTTACAATTTTAAATTTGATATTTTGAATTTATTTTCATCTCCCTGAAGAAGCCCCAGTTCCTGGGCGTTGATGAACAATTGAAAACAATTAAAGGACAGAAAGGCCTTTTTTGTGAAGTTATGAAATAATTTAAACTGTCCGAATAAAGAAACATTGAAAACAATCAAAATCTAAAAACATAAGAAACCTATGCAGTTATCATATTTGTTTTGCAGATTTGACACAGATATTAGATGCAATTTCAATAGTGGTAATTCCCGATGACTTATCTACAATCCTTCTTTCCAAAATTGTTTGTAAAGCTGGAGCAAGAATTAGTTCAGCATGTTATGCGCTGTATAGTTTATAAATCTCATAGTTACTAAATGATGCTTGAACACCGCATCACCTCATTACATCATACCACCTTAATATCAATCCTCTACAATACTGATTTAATGAATTAGTGTAGGTGTTTTCATTATAGGAATGATGGTGGACAGCCAGTTTTATGATTTGTTTATTGAAGCAACGTTTCTGCCTCCAACATTGGTGAGGCCCTAGTCATGCTTACGAGAATCTGAGACAAGGAATGAGAGGGAGGAGTATTCTCATTCTCTCAGATAGCCAGGCAGCTCTTAAAGCACTTGCAGCACCTCAAACTAGGTCAAGATTGGTGAGGGAGTGCTGGGATGTACTAAATACCCTGGGAAAGGACAACAAGATTACCTTGGGATGGGTACCAGGGCATACAGGAGTGGCAGGAAACTAACGGGCAGACCAGCTAGCACCAAGAGGGGCCTCAATGCAATTCATTGGGCCGAAACCTGTCCTGGGTATAGAAAAATGCTCGGTAAAAACCGCTTTGTGGGAATGGATAAGGAAGGAATACAAACGGCTCTGGGATAACACCCCGGAACAGAAACACGGAAAACTGGTAATGGATGCACCCTGCCATCGTAGGAGTACAACCGCCCTAAATCTCTCGAGGAGGAAAATAAGACTCTTGGTGGGAATGGTGACTGGACACGGGTGATTCAGGAAACATCTGCACAGGATTGTAACCTACACAGGTGATCCAGTGTGCAGAATGTGCGGAGAGGAGGAAGAAACCACCTCTCGTCTTCTCTTTGAATGCCCAGCACTCGAAGCTAAACGATTCAGAACCTTTGGGACCCTTGACCCAGGGGAGATAGTATCGATAGACGACCTTGTGGGAGGAATTCTCAGTCTGTTGGAGGAGGGGGATTGGCTCCAGAACCTATAGGTTGGAAACAGGGGAGAGAACCGCACAATAAACCTCGGTTTTGGTGCGGCGGAGGGGGAAATTGACCCCTCCCATGGACCCTGAATTAAAATAATAATAATAATAGTCATGCTTAAATTGTAGAGAGTTGTACAGAGGAACTACAATTAACTTCAACTAGTAGCTACAACCAACCAATAATTGAGTTACTTGTAGTTTCTCTTTGTACATCTCTCTACAATTTAATCATGACTAGGGCCACACCAATGGAGGCAGAAACGTTGCTTCAATAAACAAATCATAAAACTGGCTGTCTAACGTCATTCCTGAAAGCAAAACACCTACACTACTTCATTCAACTATGCAGCCATAAGGTAAAAACCCACCTTAACCACATCTACTTATTTAATGTTGTAAATGATTTTTGCTTGTTTTTTCTGCAGTTGACCGTCCTGAACGCCATCATCCAACTGTAAAACGTTTAGCCGAGAAAACTAAAACAGTCCGCGTCTATGAATCCGTCGAGATAGAGTGCGACACTGGACTGGAGCCTCCTGTCAACTTCATTTGGACCAGGCGTAATGGCCAACTGGCCAACCAAACGGTATGACAAATATTGTCATTATTATGAATGTCTCATATGTAAATTACTACGCACATGCACTCACCTTGGGATCACCTCATCTGATTAGCAGATTATAATACATCCATAGACAATCAAACATCCTCCTCTTAGTGTGTTGTAGGCATTCAATCACTGGTCTTCTTTACTGCAAAAAAAAAAAAAAAAAAAATCCATCTATATTGATGTTTACTACTCGATGGGGCTCCGAACATGAGAAGCTCGGGGTTGAGCGCAGCACGTAAACAAGGACCATACCGATTTTTTCTTCTTCTGTTGCCAATAAGGGCAGTAGTGGCAGACACAAGTTGTTTTTGATTTTTGCCAGTTTTCGTTTTTTGTGTGTGTCTCTTTAATATAATCTATAATATGAGGTTGATGGTGTGAGAAACAAATCGTGCACCGAAAAGGAGTGACGCAAGGTATCAACAAGGGGAAGATTATGTCAACCACAATGTTCCTTAGGTCCTTTGCCCCCCAGCGCTCCTACCGGCGGTTGGGAGCCCCATTATTGAATCAACCACCCACCAAGCTAAAGAGTGTTAATTACATTCCAGGGCTCCAGAATCGTCCTAAACAACGTCCTTCCATCAGACGCAGGTGAATATCTTTGCGTCGCTTCAAACAGCGAAGTCAAAATCGAGTTCCCGACATTCCTCGTCGTCAAAGGCACCATTCCCAGGTTCACCCAGCAGTCCGTGTCTTTCCTGAAGCTCAAACCCATGGCTGGGCAATCTGGATATCTCAAGCTGGACATTCTCATGTCAATAAAACCAGAAAGACCCAATGGTAAGTTTTTAATAGTTAGCTGACCTAACTTGTTTCAATTAACTGAAGCTATTATTTTATAAATAAATTTTGATACCTCATCTGGTGGTAGTGATATTTTGGACAGAAGTGTGAAATATATTATTTGAATAATATATAAAGGGTATTAGCTGATACGCTCAGCCCTTTTATCACCTCTAATTTTGGTGATACAGAAAAAAAGTTGAATTTAAACCCCCACAATTTTTAGCTTAAAATTTAAAAAATCAAACTTTTGCGCACATGCGCATGTGCACAACGTGTGCAGTGCGTAACAACTTTCTCTTGTCAAATGAGAACCCCTACCCCTAATTGTGAAGGGCATAGGATGGTACGGCTGCCGCCATTAGGGTTAATTAGGTGTATGTATGTATCATCCTGTTCCTATCCTGTTCCCCCTAGTCTGCTGAGACCTTAACTTGTCAGATACATGCCTTATGATTATGTTATCTTGTGTAATAATGTACCAATCAATACAATCAATGCAGTGACGAAGAGATTTTATTGTGATATTTCCTCAAACGCGTACAAATGTGTTTATTTTTCAGGACTACTCATGTACAATGGAGAAGGAAAATCACCTGGTAAGGACTTCATTGCTATGGGCCTCAGAAACGGTCGAGTTGAGTTCAGATTTGATGTTGGATCCGGTGAAGCTATCATCACTTCCAACGTCACAGTACCTATGGGTAAATGGAGCAACATCACTGTGAAGAGGGAACGAAAGGAAGGTAAAGAATTAATTTGCACACAAAATTGTAGTATGAACGAAATAGGTGCATGTTGTGAAATTATTTTGTGCGAAACTGAATGTAGGTTGAGTGCACAAAGTGTCTGCATTGTGTTCTATTATCCTACTTCGAGCTTGTTTGAAGTAGATAGTGGAGAGAGATAAGGCAGGACTTTGGAAAGGATCAGCCTGGCGACCAATATCAGTGTATACTGTGGTAAGCAAGAACCTATATACCCGCCAGGTCTGCTCCTTGTCCACGCTGCCACTGGTAACCTTGACATCCAGAATTATGGTAGATCCATCGGGCTTAGTAGCAACAATATCCAGCGCCTTGCCCTAATCAATCGGCATGTGATATAGTCTCTCCCTTTCCACCTCCCATCCACTGGATGACAGAGCATCTGCTATCAGCTTGTCATTCGCATCATGACAAAGAATGCAACCAACATGAGACCACAGACGCTGCTGCACCACAGATACAGATTATAATTTTTCCTTAGTCAGACACGGCAAAGGGTATCTACTGTCCTGCATCTACCCCTACACCTCACCGAGGTGGCTAACATAGCCACACGTACAGCACACACACACACAATTTTTTTTTAAACAAAACTCCTCTCAAAGGCGGAGGGGGCACACCATTAAATTGAAAAATAAACAAATAAAATAAACAAGTGGGGAGGACGCCCAGGTTTACCCGACGCTGGCTCTAGGGATAAGGGAAGTTGCAGAAGAATGAGGAGGAAGAGTGGGATGAAAGGAAGTGCCCCTATAAAATGACTACCAGTTCAAGTAAGACCCCCTCAGGATGCAGGTGGTGATACCACAGAGCACTCCCGCTGAGATGCCCAACTCGAGTAACTCCGTGGCACTTTTCCCACACCATACGGTCGCTGCCATGACCTTGATGATATTGGTCGCCACACCTTTTAGCTCATATATCGCTTGCCGCAGATCATTCCTATCATACTTACTTATCTTAGCCCGCCAGGTCTGCTCCATGTCCACGCTGCCACTGACAACCTGGACATCCAGGATTATAACAGACCCATTGGGCTTGATCGCAACGATATCTGGCTTATTGCCCCGGTCACTCGGCATGTGATATAGTCTCTCATTTTCGAAATCTCAACTGCTAGATGACAAAGCACCTGCTATCTGCTTGGCAACCGCATCGTGACATAGAATGCGGCCACCATGAGTACGAGGACATTGCTGCACCACATGATAAAGATTCTCATTTACACACACACACATTGTTGCTAATATCCAGAAATTGTAATAGAATGCCCCAAAATGGATGTCAATTTTGAAAAATTCTGAAATTGTCTATTTATTTAAATTTTGAACTCACAAAACTTTCCTAGTCATAAACATTCATTGCGTCTATTATTGTTGCATGTTGAAATGTTGTAAGTATTTATATATGGTTTGGTCTGTTGTTTTCATCAGGACGTCTGTGGGTCAACGGTGTTGGACCTTTCATTGGAACCAGCCCCGGCAGATACCAAGGTCTGGACCTCTTTGAACCCATGTACCTCGGATCAGTCCCTAATTACACCGCCATCAGTCCTGCTGCTGGTTTCGATACCGGATTTGTTGGTGAGTTTATTGACATCTAAATTCAGAAGAAAAAAAAATCGCACTGTTCTGCATCAATATTATACTCCCGCTAGAATAAAATTATATTCTAGTCGGTAGGTTAATAGGTTTATTCTAGTAATGATTGTCAATAAGATAGATTTATTTCCCAGCTATACATAAGGTGCTCTGTTGAGGTTAATCCGTAACTAATTACCTCTTTCACTGTGAGTCACCACGAATTTAATAGTTTTAACTAATTAGATTCACTGGAAGCTCCAATCCATCAGGTATACATCAGAATACATTAATATGTTAACAAATTTTCCACTCATTTTTCGTTGGTGGGTGGGCTATCAACGAAATATTTACGTCATATATAATTTGTTACTCGAACTGAGCCAATACTGAGTCAATATCACGTTTCTTTCTTTTAACAACGTCTTTATTTACTTATTTTCAGGCTGCATAAGTTTCTTGAAGATAAACAGCCGAGTCGAGGAACTGTCCAAGGCTGTGGAGAAATCTGACGTCTCGGACTGTGACACCTGCTCTGAGTCCAGCTGCAAGAACAACGGGGTTTGCCAGGAATCGCCCAACGAAAGAGGCTACCAGTGTCTATGTCCCCGAGGCTTTACAGGATCAGACTGCCAAACTACTGGTGGAACATCTGCCTGTTATCACGGTAAATTGATGAACATAGCTTCTGTTTTGAGTGCCGTTTCTGTTTATCATAGTTTTGAGAGCAAGTGTCACACCCCTCTTCCAACTCTCCAATTATTAATTGAAGTGGTTTAGTTATTCCTGCCATCAAGAATCCTCCACAGGTCGATCAGAGATGGTTTGTGTTCCAAAAGCGAAGTCTGCTGGAGAAATTTGAACTACTTATCTTTTTATCATAATTGTGAAGGTGTCGGTATGACATTTTTTTCCCTCAGGAGTGTTCGTATTTCCTCCTGTTCCAGAGGCCTTCAAACTTTATTTATCAACTCACATTTATCAACAAAATAGATCAACATGTGGAAAACATGCAACAATAACTGTTTCATAAACCAATTATATAGCTCTTCATTTGCACTTGTGTTACTGATCTTAAGGGTCCCTACCTAACTCCTACTGCCAAGTATTACAATAGTTGTATAAGGTACCTTAAGATTTCGCTGTTCCCCTGTGGATGTTGACTCCTGATGTCTTCTACCGTCCTCGGTTTTCGCGGATGGCTGATTCCGTGGCCAGAATCAGTACTGTGAACACTCGAAGACTCAAAGTGTACACAGGATTCAGCCGCAACAATGTCCAGAAAACATTTCTCAAAATACCACTTTGACACCTTGTTACTGGTTCTTACACGAACGGTGTGAGGGTCTAGGCTTGAATCTCTGGGGGTCTTGAGGGTCTAGGGTCTCTTCTTTCCACAATTTTCGGAGTTCCTTAGTTGCTCTACTGCGCATGTCAGGAGGCGTAGAAACGGCGTGGAAATACGGGAAATTTTGAAATGGTTGTCTGTTGTTATGGAAACCACGGATCAGAATTCAGGGGGTTGTCGTAACACCCTTTTTTGGGTGATCCTGTCGTATTTTTGGGATCCAATTAGATTCGGCTTCGACGTCCTGGAGGGGTATGCTGACAGAGTTGATTTTAGGCGCGCATGGCAAGTTGCTGATATTCGGCTTTTCCAGAAACTAACTTTTCGAGGCCGTGGGACTGCTGATTGTATTGTTTCTCACGGTCTGCTGAAGTCAATGCACTGCGGTGAATGTCCATTGTGGATTGTGAGCGTTTGGAAGCTTACAACTGGCGACCCTTTGAATTGTGTGCCTCATTGCCATACGTCTTGTCTGAATATGTTCTTATTTCTACCTTCCAAGTGAAATTCCGTGATGGTGTGAAAATATCTAGCAGGCCAAGCACCAATTCAGCCTTGCAACTTGGGAATTGACTGGCGGTTCTTCCATTTGAATCCAAAAGTCATACCTAATTCTTTGTTGGTGGTACCTATTTTTTCACAGTCGACAACTAAATCGTTTTTCAAAGCTTTTCCAGTACTTTACTGCTTGTCGGCAACACACGAGTTTTATTATGAATGCCGGTTTCATCGAACGAATCAGTGGTATTCCCTTCTAGTACGGTTTAGTTCTTGTAGGAGTGATGAAGGAAGTCTAAGCCAGTCGTCAAAATCATCTGCCTACCCTCACTGATGATTGAACAGACTGTTCTTATGTAAATCCCTGTTACTTCACTTGTCAAGTGACAAATATTCACCTTGGAACACTCTTCAGATTTTTCAGAAATAGTTGGCGACATTGTCAGCAATCTTCTCGTTCATAACAATTAGATGAAATTAGTTGTAACTCGGGATTGAAAGAGAGAAAATGTAAAGGGGATCATTCATGGCACACGAAAATAATAAGTAGTATTCTATGACAACAGTCAAAATATCTGAAAGATCAAAATGGTTGTCACAAATTCTTCGAGTAGGGCAGCCAACACTCAAACATGAAATTTCCTTTCAAGCATTTCTTTCATAATTTAACCAATCTAGGCTATCACTGAAACGTCGGGCTAATGACCATTCTGGCCTTAATGGTACCGCGGGCGGGGGGAGCCCCAGGCTACCGGTGCATAGACTTTGTCGAAGCACCACCTGCCTGCCCCCCAGTTGAGGTTGGATTCGCGGGGGCAGTGGTTTCATCACCCCTAACGTGCAGTCAATTCTGCAGATGTGGGGTAGAGGTGCGTGGGAGTTGACTCGCGGGGGTGAGTCTCCTTCCACGGACCTCGGCATTAGGAGTTATGTGGATTTCCATAAACTCGGGTACCAACCTGCTTAGTTGGTAATGTGTGCTAGAACGCATGCCTCGTCCCGTAGGTCAAAACGGGTACTTGGCAGCTGTCAAGGACATTGACTGGGTGTGCAGTCTCCTCTCAGGAGGATCTTCCCAGCTTGTCTGGGGGGAGACCACAAGGCACGATTGCCTAAGGACTCCTAAACACGACTTCCATTCTTTGGAAGGAGATATTGGATTCTTCTGTCACTGAAACGTTCTCAGTAAGTAGGTCAATGTATGGGGCACCCTCGAAATGCAAACAATCTGTGGTCGATCTAGAGATTAAATTTTACAAATACTAGTTTCTTCAGCGTAGTAATTAAAATAAGTTCCTTTGTGATAGCATAACTTCTTCTAACTGAAACCTCAACCTTGATTATTTTCTCAATGCTCCAATTTTTATTGACTTAGAAATGAACTGAATACTGATTTGTTGTTGTTTTTTTAAATTTTTTATTGCAAGGACTATGTAATGAGGGTCGATGCGTGAACACCCACTCAAGCTACAAGTGCCAGTGCAAACTGGGTACTGCAGGTGAAAATTGCGAGATGAAAGTTAAAGTCAGCACGCCGCAGTTCACCGGAGACTCCTTCTTGGCCTATCCAATACCTGCTGCTACATCCGAGTAAGCGCAGAATAATTTCTTCTATCTTATTGAAAACGAATTGATTAATACACTTGCACAATCCTCCCAACTTTGTTGCCAGGTTGTTTACATTGTACAAGGAGTTAGGACAACAAGAGTTGGTAATATATGACGTTGAACAGTTTGGCTACATGGCTTGTTGTGTTTTCAGTTTCTCTTTGTACTTGGAAGCGAAATTCGATGATGTGCGCAACTCACTGCTTGCCTATGCCGGACAAAACCAGAACGGCCTTGGCGACTTCATCTCTCTGACACTCAGAGACCAACACCTCGAATTCACTGTCGACACTGGATCAGGTATTTACGTTAAACTACTAAATACAGAACGAATAGGATGTTATTAAACAAAAGAAAGATTGCAAGTAAAATGAAATTTACTAGGATTACGAAGGTCAAAGATCAACTTTTTGCAGTAGATGGATTGAAAATGAATAGTTTGGATAGTGTTATTCGGCATATGTTGCTGATGGGAAAATTTCGCTTATCAGCATTTTTCAATTGTGATTTAAGAATTAGGTTCAGCACCTTTGAAAACCCGTGATGCAAATGTTCAGCTCAAAACTGATTTCAAATAGTTTGGAGTAAAATAATAGGATTCAACGAAAATGAAATTACGTCATAGGCGGAAGGTGCTATGATGTTATTGAACCTTTCTGCTATGGGAAGCTGCCTTGCTCTAATGCCACGAGCCAGTGCCATCATGATCCCTTCTCCTAAAGCTTTTTCATTGTCCTCAGACATTCACTGGAAGAACCAGTTTCTGCAACTCAAAACAGTTTTATGCAATGATAATTTTACCCACACGGTAATTTTCTTTGGGGTGCTTCATTCTTATTATGTTCTCGATCAATCTTCCAGTAGAGAAGGCAACCCCATCCTGTCTTCCAGTCCTAGGCACTTAAATTTTATTCTAGTGCCCCATAAGCGTATAGAGACCGCTCGAATGAAGAACAACTACGTTTTGACCTGGCATATGAGAAAAGGATCTAGTCCATTTTCCTATGAGAGTCGCAGCCATTTCTTCATGAAAACCTCATACTCCTTGTGCAAAACACTTTTGCAAGAAACTACGAGAGGGTTAAAGAATACCCAGGGGTGACTGAGGGGAATTTCAAGAGAAAATATTTGAAAAAACCCGCGAGAACATGGATTTTGAAAAGAAAACGAAGTTTCACTCTCTCATGTTGGCTGCCCTGCGCCTCCCCACACTCCACCATGTTGGGGAGAAGCGATAATTCATATTTTATTTAATATTTAAAGGTGGGTACTATCTATACAATTTGCCTTACTTTTCATTCTTGTTGTAGGTCCTGAAACCATCAAGAACGCTCATCGTGTTGAATCCGGTGCTTGGCTGAAGATCATGGCTGAGAAAAAGGCCGATGAACTCAGTCTGAATGTCAACGGAGATGTTGACGACAAAATACTAGACGCCAGGAAAGTCGTGAGTGAATTTATTAAGACCCAACTTTACTTGAGACTACTAAATTTTACAAGATTTATTGATAGAAAGGTGTCAGTGGCAACCTTCAATTTTTTATTCAATTAAGAATGGCTTCTTTTTCTTTTTTTTTTTTTATCAATTATACATATGGGACAAGCCAATTATTAGGCTCACTTCACACATAATCGGTTCCATTTGGTCTGGACTGTATTCAATTCGTTGCGGCTGTTATAAAGTGAGATTGCTGTAGTACATAAAATAAATAACACCTACTGATTTGTTTTTCAGGGGGCTTCCAAGAAAGGACTGAACCTCCTCACTCCTTTGTACCTGGGTGGTTACAATGACGCAACCGTTTCACTTAATCCATCAGTGTACATCAGAGAGGGTATCACTGGCTGTGTCAAAACCGTAAGACCTTACAATAAGATTTTTTTATGGTATTTTTATAATGGCAGTAATGACCTGGCCAAAAAAGTGGCAGAATAGGTGTAAACAGAAATTGACTGTCCAGCAGAGAGGTGGTTTTTGTTTTAAGATCATTGAGCTAATCGAATATATTTGGTGTTGACAACAAGAGTGGTAGGTAGGTTTAACTCATGGGAACTGCTTGTTTTTGAAATGGTTAGCACTCCGGTGATTGTTGTTGACTTAGCTGGTAGCACAGCATTTCGCTTAAATGGAGACAATTGCTAGCCTTGTGTGTGAAAAACAATAGGTAACCCTTGCTGTTAGAGATTTTCCCATCATTTTAATGTCTAATAGAGTAATTGTAATTTTCCACTAGGTTTTGATGTTGTGATTGGGTTTGTACCTAACTTTTGAATCGATAGTTCAACACTGATCTAATGAGAGAAGCTTTTCTGAAAAGACCGGACACTCTGAGTTGAGCTGTTTTAATTGTTCTCCTCAATTCCTGTGCATGCTAAATATTTAGGAATTTGAAGAACTGAAAAAGTCAATAAAGTACCCATATCGAGGTGATCTACTGCAAAAGTGTTGTGTTATTATAACACTGCAGGCGACATAGCTGATTGCCAGGACGGTTTTACAAAGGGACTATCCTCCTAAACCAATCTCCTCTCATTAACTGAGTTCATCCACACCAGTTTCCAGGAGGCCACGCGGGTTTTATATTATTATGATGGATTTTGCAAAGGCCTTTGAAAAATGGTCTCATTGACCTTTGGCCTTGGTCGAGTCCATGGTGTCACTGGTCCGTTTTTGAACTGGCTCGCCAACTACTTGCAAAGAAGAGTTCAGCAACTGAGGATTAATAATGTGGTTTCCGAGCCTTTCCAGCATCCTCCAGAGTAACCCAGGGCTCCTGGTTTTACTAAAGATTAACAAGGTCCAGGATGTTATGGAAGATGTTGAGTATCTTATTTTTGCGGATGATCTGAAGTTGTTCTGACGGACTGGTGATGTTGAGGACTGTCACCGACTCCAATGTGCTCTCCACGCCCTTCTGAGATAACGTTCGAACAACAGCCTCATCAATCTCCTTCTACAGGATGCAACAAGGAACTTATGCCTACTTGTTGTCATATTATCCGGGACTCTGGTTGTGTGGGTCCTGTGGGTACTTCCCTCTTGACTTTATAGGCCATATTGGTGCAACATGTTCTCAGTCTCAGTGGGCACTCGGTTTCCTGAAGAGGTCTGCTTCCAGGCTTTCCAACCCACCAGTCATTGTGCTTTTAAACAAATTCTTGGATATGGCCGATTGTGGATTACTGCAGCATCGTGTGGCCACCTCTCTGTGCTGTGCATATTGGTCGCTTGTTTGAGTGTAGGTTTTTGTGCTTCCTGGCTTATCGGGTTGGGATAAATAGAGAGGATATACATTTCACGAATCTCATGAAGAGCTCAACATCGAACCAGGGTGTAATGAAAGATGTTGAGAATCTTATTTTTGTGGATGATCTGAAGTTGTTCTGACGGATTGGTGATGTCGAGGACTGTCACTGGCTCAATTGTGCTCTCCACGCCCTTCTGAGATAGTGTTTGAACAACAGCCTCATCAATCTCGTTCTGCAGGGTGCAACAAAGGAACTTATGCCTACTTGGTGTTGCATTGTACAGGGCTCTGGTTGTGTGGGAGGTCACTCCGTTTCCTGAAGAGGTCTGCTTCCAGGCTTTCCAACCTAGCAGCCATTGTGCTTTTGAACAAATCCCGTCTGGCCAATCCTAATCCTGGATTACTGCAGCGTTGTGTGGTCACCTCACTATTCCATTCACGTTGATCGTTTGTTTGGGTGTAGGTTTTTGTGCTTCCTGGATATTGGATTGGGATAAATAGAGAGGATATACATTTCACGGATCTCATGAGGTACTCATCATCGAACCATTGGGGATTAGGAATAGTAATGCCTACGTAATTTTTCCCCAAGCCAATATCTCTTGTCCCTATCTCCATTCATGCATCAGAGAGAGAGCGAGCCGTCCTATTCCATCCAAACATATCCATTTTTCTACATCCCATTTGCCGATCACAATTATCTTTTCCATCACCTCTACTCAGACTGCCACGTGAGGCAAACGCCTTCATGAATCAGCAGGATTCCTTCCTCAGGAAATCTCCATCTTCACTTTAGATGGCTCTCTACCATTAGGTACCAATAACGATCAAGTGGCCCCGACCCCTACTTGACAGTGTACTTCCGGTGTTCCCAAGCCCTTTCTGGTTTCTGTTTGCGTCATTTGTATGTGTGTGCCATCTGGTTGGTTTTTGGCTAAGGTAGTGTACTGTTCAGTGCCAATCATTTGATCATTTTTGGCAGCTAATGACTGATATTTTCTTTTGTTTTTTTCAACTATTGTAATTATTGTCACTTTGTTAACTTTCCAGAGGATTAGTGAAAAGTCATGCAAGTCCTTTTATTTTATTTTATTTTTTCAACATTCAGACCTGGGTTCTACGATATGTTATCTTATTTTCAGTTGAAGATCAATGGACGGCCACCAACTCACCTCATCAAAAACGCCATTGGATCTTCGAACGTTGGGCAGTGTCCAGGCACGAGTTTCAACGACGACCTCTGTGGAGAGCAGAAGTGCCAAAATGGCGGCAACTGCGACTATTCGACCGGCATTCCTGTCTGTGCATGCACTTCTGACTTTGGGTAATAAATTCACCTCAGGCGCCTCGGTCTCACATCTTTCCAACTTATTGTCTTCTGAAGTTTAGTTTATTACAGATATAGTCCATTTCCTCATTAAACATGCCAAGTCTCATTTTTCAAATTCAACATTTTGAATATTATAATATTATAAAAAAGTGGAGAATCTGTCTTATTCAAATCTGGCCTCACGTGGGAGTATTATTCAACTATCAGTCTGCAATAGGTTATTGCAAGCTAAAATTAGTCCAAAAACAATTCAGTTTGAAAACTAAAAAATTATTTTGGTGGGAATAGGCGTAAATCGCTCATGTGGCTTTGAAATATCACAGCACCGCATGGAATGCTGTTACGAGTATATGGACTGATCTTGCATTACCACTATATGTCGTTCAATTTGCATTAGTAAAAGATAAATATTTACAACAGAAATTCCTTCATCATTAATTTTACAAAATCTTCCCACTGTAGAAATGGTGTTGAAATGTATAACCATTGAGGTATCCTTTGATTTATCCGCAAGTCAATTTAGAGATGCATTGGCCATACGATAATGCCATGATTTGGATGGGTTGCCAGAAGTGTGCGATGGCTGTGGAAGCCCAATGGACGTGACTCACGCGATGAACTGTAAAAAGGGCGGTCTAGTCAAGCACGGGCATGACCACGTACGAGATGTTTGTGCAAAGCTGGCTGCCTTGGCTTGGGAAGGGGCGTCTACTGAGCCAGTTCTTCGGAGCGTCAAAGTGCACTGATAGCAGACATGAAGGTTCAGGGAGTGTGGGATTCAGATAGGGTGGCGTTTTTTGATACAAGCATAATAAATGCTGACGCCCCTTCTTATCGTACTCAAAACTGGACAGTCATTTCGAATCGAGCTGCTACCGAGATACACCAAAAATATATCCAAACTGCAGAGGTTCTTCGGGGTTCGTTCACTCCCCTAGTTGTTTCGTGCGATGGAGTCATGCATAGGGAATATGACGTTTTCATACGTCGCCTGGCAGGAGTATTGGCTGATAAATGGTCACAACCCTTTTCACACATACTGGGATGGGTGAAAGTGAAAACTCAGCTAGCAGTAGTAAGTTCAGTCTCCTTGAGACTACCCGAGACTAGGTAGAAGATTAGGTCCCTGGGATCAGAAGACGGAGCTGCACTACCACCGTGTGACAACCAACTCTTTGAAACTCACTAAAAAAAAAAAAAAAACCAGTGGGTAACAATTGAAAAAGCTGATACGTGAAAATAAATAAAATATATATATGAATGAGGTGTCCTAATATCCATAATTCTATGGTCATTACCGAGAAGTGGAAATGTTATCCATACTTTCTACTAGCCAGTTATTCATAAACATTTTCATGTTTATTGTTTCATTTATTCGTACGTAATCAACCTCTTTGCTAACCTATGTTGTACATGTTCAGGGGCACATACTGCGAAATAAAGACGAACCACTGCGGCAAGGATCCAAACCCGTGTGGGTCAAATGGGATTTGCCAACTTGAGAAGTCCAGCGCTGAAGGTTATAAATGCGACTGTTTCTTCGGTTTCACTGGACGAACGTGCCAAGAAAGTTAGTCACTTTTCAAAATAACAAAGACATTCAAGATAATTTTCTTTTGCAGAAAACAATTGAGGAGCTGACATGGAAAAGCAGTTAAGTCCAAAAATCAAATTTCATAGGAACTCCCTCTGAACTCTTATCAGATTTTTTTGGACATAATCTCTTCTCCATGCAAAGGTCACACATTTATTCAGGGTGCGATCTAGCAAGGACGGGAGGACCTAAGGCCGTTGGCGTGACTGTTTACTTGCACTTTGACGAAAAAAAATGTTCTTTAGATTTTTGGACTTAACTGCTTTTCCATGCCAGCTCCTCAATTATACGAGGCACGTCCAGAAAGTAAGAGTACTGGATTTTTTAATAATTTTTTTAATTGTATTAGAAAAAATTGCAGGGTTTTGTAGGTTAACACCTCACTTATTTTTTTACATAATTAATTGCCTTCCCGTTCGATTCAAGTTTTGAGCCTCGGCAGAAGCTTTTTGATACCCTCTTCGAAGATTTCTTTCACCAACCCTTTCTGCCAGTTCCTTCACTTCCTCGTCGGTTGAAAAGCGTTTTCCACCCATGTGAGTCTTCAGGGAGGTGAAAAGATGAAAATCGGAAGGAGCCAAGTCAGGGGAATACGGAGGGTGGTTCACAATGTCCCAACCGAATGAATCCAACAGCTCTTTGGTGACGTTGGCTGTGTGAAGGCAGGTGTTGTCGTGCAACAAGCACACTCCCTTTGTCAACATTCCCCTCCGCTTGTTTTGGATTGCTCTCTTGAGCTTTTTAAGGGTTTCGCAGTATCGAACTGCATTAATCGTCTCCCCCTGGGGCAGAAAATCGACCAGAATGATTCCTTTTTGGTCCCAAAACAAAATTTTGTTTTTGGTGGCCATGATTTTTTTTTGCGTGAAATGGAGGTCTTGAATTTTTTGGCAGAGGGAGTAGACGTGTGTCGCCACTGAGATTATTGTCTTTTTGACTCTGGAGTGTAATGAGCCATCCAGGTCTCATCTCCAGTCACAATGGAGCTCAGGAAATCCTCACCTTCCAATTCAAATCGCTCAAGGCGACCCGATTCACTTTGTGCTGTTGTGTCAATTGTTTTGGCACCCACCTTGCACACAATTTTCTGAATCCGAGAGTTTCAGTGATTGTTTCGTGCACGAGTGATCTGGAGAGTTGTGGAAACATTACAGCAAGTTCATCCACTGTCAATCGGCGGTCTTCACGAACAGTGTCCTCGATTTGTTTCACCAACTCATCAGTCAACATGGAAGGCCTCCCACTCCTCTGAGTTCGTTCTTCCTTCGCTGAACTCACAACCCCACTTGAAAACGTTCGTTCTGTTCATGACACCTTCACCATAATCCCCTTTGATCCGTGAAAAAATTTGCAGTGACCAACATTGGAAACAAAAAATTTCCCCTCACGTACGGGCCTCAGTACTCTTACTTTCTGGACGTACCTCGTATATTTTATGCATTGAATTGACCTTCTACACTGAGGAATTTCAATACATTTTTGAAGGCATTCATTTTCAAAATGAGTTGATTCTAGTAGACCTGCAGAATAGCAGTAGAAGAGTCAAGGAATCAAGAAATAAAAGCTGACGTCAATGAATAATCTAACTGCTGGTTTTCCTCATTAACTCAAATCAAGTTAAATATGTTTACCATACAGTTTCATTATTTTCATATTGCATGAACAACAGTACGATCATCATCATTATCACTGCACGATGGAGTTTTTTTATGGCACACTGCTATATTGATATTCACTAGTTTTCTTATTTATATTTTTTCTGATGCAGGAACGAGTATAACAACAGAGATTTCCTTCCGACGTAACTCATACGTCGAGTTGCCTGGCCACTTGACGCAGCAGTGGCAATCTGACGATCCCATATCTATCTCGATGACGATCCAAACCGAGGAGCCAATAGGTTTGATATTCTGGCAAGGGACAGACGGCCAGTACATGTCAATTGGAGGTAAATTATAATTTATGAAATTATAAGCTTCACTTACTTTGTGGGAAATGTATAATTTATAACCAATATAATCATATCATCAATGATTGCCAGAAGCATGGCTTGAAAGCAATGGGAACCTTGACTTTTTCCTGCCTTTGAAGAATTGCTTCCAAGTACTATAGTTAGTGGAAGCATTGTTTCCACTTTCGAGAGATGATAATTTGTGTTCCTCCAAACTCAAAGTTACCACAATTTTACGTTTTACTCTACTCTGAACAACTTTGGTTCTGTGCGTGTGTATGTGTTCATCTGTCTGTCAATGTGTCCGAAAATCCTTGCAACACTCACAACTTCTAGTTTTCATCCGATTTCGATGTAACTGTCATATAATATGCGGGTTAGGCTGCAGATGGTGCCCTATCAATTTCATTGCATACAAATCAATGTTTCACTCTATGCATGAGCAAACATAAATATCATCAAGCATACTTTTCTCACGTTCTAGTTGTCTGATCTTTCTCAAATTTGGGGGGTAGTCATAAAAAGTCGATTTAAACATCCCATATCAATTTAATTACGATTGTATCATTATTTGCTGCTTCACATGGGCAAGTGTGAAATCCTTGCAAAAATCAAAATTTCTACAGTTTTTATTCGATTATGATGTAGTTTCCTGGGAATGAGTAGGTTAGGATGAGAATGATCCCCTTTAAATTTCATTACTCAGGAAATGATAGTTTTCACTGCACATGTGCATACGTAAAATCCATCTAGTCGTTCTCTCATGGCCTATTTGTCTGATCTCGCTCAGATTCGGATGGTAGTTGGGAAATGATGATGTGATCATTTGATCAACAATATTTGATGATGTAATCCCGACCTAGCAAATCTCAAATCCTTCTAACCAAAATGAAATCAATACTTTCCAAACGATTTCAGTGAAATTTTGAGAGATTGAACGGTTTATACTGCAGATGATCCCTAATGAACAATCGCTTCTGAATCACTGGTAGTTTTTGCTCATGTGCAAAAGTAACATGTATCAAGCATCATTTTCTTAAGGCTGATTGAAAATTTTTCTCAAACTCCAAGGAACCTCCATTCAAGTAGGTTATATTCCTGTTGCAGAAACGAGGAAGCTATGTGCCACACCCAACTTGGCAGAGGTTTTTTTTTTAAATTTTAGGAGCTTTAAATAGTTGAGGTATTTCAGATAAATAGTTCACGTAACATGACCCAAGTTGTACCTATTTTGTATCAATATAGACACATCATCAATGTATCATAGACAATATAGACACATCATCAAACCGAGATTCTTAGAATATAATTATTTACCAACTGCCCAAATATGTTTCACGAGATCGAAACGACATTTTGACCCCAACAGTAGCGGGAAAATGGCAGAATGCGCTGAATTCTGTTCACCCTTTGAAGTTGAAATTTGATGGGGACAATTAGAGACAAATGAATCGAAGGGCTTCATTCAGATCAGCTTAGTGAGCTAAATTCTCTCCTGATGATCCTAATTAGTTGAAATTCGATAGGGAGCTTCTCTGGGGAAAGTAATGAAATCCTTCCAGAATTTTGCTGATCACCTGAGTGAGCTAAAATGATAAAAAAATCAGTTTTTTTTTTTCTTCTTTACAAAAAATGTTTTTTATTGCAGTCAAGGATGGCTTTATAGAGGCTGAAGTAGACCACAACGACAACCCCCTGACGATTACATCACGGGGCGGTAGAGTGGATGACGCTAAACCTCATAACCTCACGGTGACGCGGAAAGCGAGTGACTTGGAGATAACTCTAGATGGAACTACAGTCGCCTCAACAAATGGTCAACCTCCTCGAAAGATGCCTTCGAGAGAAAGCATATTCATAGGTAATCATCTCGAATATTGGTTTTTACCTAGTGTTTCTCAACTTCATTTCAGTGTTATTCTTCATTCTGAGGTTTTATTGTTTTATCCTTTACCTAATCCAATACAGTAAAAGCTCCAATAACCGAGGTTGGTGGGGGGCTCTGGAATAATCGGAAAACTCGGATATTCAGATTGCAATTTTCGGCTGGATCGGGGCCGAAAGACGAAGGAGAGCAGCATGGTTTTGCTACTTTCTCAATGTTGCTACCTCCGAGAAAGTTTCATGTCAACTGCTCCACATACTGAATGGTTTTCTCCAGGACTTCAAACGCTTCAGTGTGTGTGATGGTTTGAGCAACTTCTTCTTCTGAGGAACTGGAGTGGCTGTCTGGAGAGGCTTTCTGGTCCACAAAACTGGTCACTTTATCATCATTGTAAACTCTTCGTTGTCCCCTGCAATCCTACTACCAATGCTGCCCTGCTACTTTTTTCCTCTTCTAGACTGATTATCATTAACATACCTTTCGGAGGAGTCTACCATCACTAACGATTCGAGTACCGGGGACGACAGCTTTCGATGTGATGACATCATCATGTCATTTCATCACATTACATGTAAAGACATCAAAAGTGCTCACCTCCGGTACTCAATTTGCTAGTAACGACGGACTCTTCCGAAAGGCATGTATATAATAATTTTGCCATCACTTCTTGTGTAAATACCATGGGTGCCAAATCTGATGGAGGTGGGACCTTCATATACACAGAAACATACATTGTTTTAGGGTCAAGTGTCAAAGTTTCAACTGTCGTCAACTCGTGATATCTACGTCAGTATGGTCGATTAATGGATTGTTGGGGAATGAATTGGGACAGCGAGTTCGGATGTTGGAGCGGCTCGGTTAATTGTACCTTGGTTAACGGAACTTTTACTGTAATAATGAACTGTAGAACATAATTTGTCTAGCCATAATTAAATTGATATCATCTAAGCACTATAAGACAATCTTTTTCATATCGAATAGTAAACCTTTTATGTTTCATGTTCATCATTCACACCCAAGTCCAAGTCAACACGACTAAATAACTTTTCTAACGGCACTTTCCTAGGCGTCAGCATCCTATTTCACTCTATTAGGAAGCCTGTAAGTTGCAAAGGTAATTTTCCTCAATTTTATTTCAACAGTTTGTAACAAGTCGAAATATTTTTTGATTCAGGTGGTTTAGCGGACCCTCAGACAATGACGCATGGAAGGTGGAAAGAGACTTTTGTTGGGTGCATCCTGCGACTGAGGATAAATGAGGGAGAGCCCCTAGATTTCTCGAAATACCACATTAGCGGGAGGAACGTGAAATCCTGCTTGAGGTAGGTGTCTGCAATCTTTTAATCCATTGTATGGGTGACACGGTTATGGGAACTTCTACAACTTCACTATCTGCCTACTCATTCTTATTGGTGTTGGGAAAAGTTTTGTTAGTTGGAATTTATCATCAATTAGGAAATAGCTCGTCCATTTTAATGGCGTCAATACTTAGATTTTCTCTGACAAATCTTCATTGTGGAATTCTACTATTATATTCTGTCTATCACTTCTATCTAGAATTCTGACACGCCTATCTATTCTAACCAACTAACATTTTCTCTACCTTCCTTCCCATGCTTGCTCACTAACCCACTAAAAGCTCGGACTGGGTGCCCTCGTCTCTCGTCTTCACCAAGAAAGGGGGAGACCGGAGGGCGACCGCTCCTATGCTCCCAGGATTGCCAACCGCTTCGATAGAGTCAGCCGCCTTGCAGGCAGCGCCATCTTTCCTAACCTACTCTGCAGCTGTTTGTCTCGTCCTAGGCCAACTTTGCCCGCTGTCAGGCACCACGTACTGTTAGTAATTAAATGTTTGAGGTTTGAGGCGATGTCCATCCAACACTTTTATACCCTTGCAAACCATAAAGAAGAAAACACGATTCCTTATCTATAATCCCCATTAATTACTACTTTGTGGAACACCCTTAACATTGCTGCCAATTTTTTAATATAAAACTTCAATTTGGCTAATAGAAATCAGGTAGGGCAACCCATTGTGTTTAACCCATTCCGTCCAATCATCAAACGAAACATGTTTGATTTTCTTGGTATACGAATAAAACACATGCCTCCCTTATTACTATGTATAAACATCTTTTACGGAAATAATTCGTGATTGCACCTATTGACATGAAATACGTTGATGATATGATTGTTGCAATTGGTGGGGTATCAAAAGTTACCTATTGATAAACAAACTTATGAAAAAAAGTTAGGATTGAAGTTTCTTCATTTTTCGATTTTGAGTATCATTCCTTAAGCTCCATCGTGATATATTAAAAAAAAAAAAACACCTTTATTTTAAGTTCCATGGATAATACAACTTATTGAGACCACCCGTTTTTCATAAATGCAAACTCGGCCACAATTCAGTAGTTAAAAAGTTCAAAAATACTACTTTTTGAACTAAATACCTTGCTGTTTTTCTGAGTTTGCTTCTAACTGCCATCGCTTCAAACCTCCGCTATGTTATAGGAGCACCTGACTCAAATTAAGACTGTGTTTAGTGAAAAACATGACTTTTTTCTGTTAAATTTTTATGATAACGACATTTCAAAAGGTCACGACAGCTTTTTTACAACCAAGAAAAATTAATAACTGGTCATTCAATTACAAAGTGGAAAATGAATAATTATTATGCGTTATTATATTGGTGGAACCATAATGGCGTCATTGTCGTGACTTTATGAAGATCATTGATTTGTAAAAAGTTGTTAAACATTGAAAATTAACATTAACTTAGTTTACATTTGAACAAATTATTAAGAATATTCTATTGAAAGACATAAATTGCAGATATATATTATATATGAATAGGTAATAATATTGTAACGTCCTATGTGTACATATCATTTTTACGAGGCAAATTTTTGGGTGAAACAAATTCTACGGTGCTAGACGTTTGACTTTCGAGCGGCTGGTTAGAATAGAATATAATAAAGTTTTATTCGTGGCATAAAACAGGCAAGCCTAATTACAATATGACACACGTCAGACAATTTTACAATAACAAAGTTTTAACAATGAATTAAAAAAACAAAAATTAAGAAAAAATAAATATATTGGACTACGAACATTTGAGCCATTGGTCCAACAAGGTAGAGCTGCATAAAGATTTGAACTCGCCAAAAGAGCTGTGAAAGATATCGATTTTGGGGTTTAAACTCTCAACTAAATCGTATGACTCAACGTTGATGTATGAGTAGCAGTACGCCCAAATGGAACATCAGCTGATCTGTCTAGAATGAAACGACGGTACCCTAATAGAAAAAGTGGCTAATAATAGTTCAGGGCAATTTATAGCACCGGAGAAGACTTTGTATAAGAGAGATAAATCGGCGCACAGACAGAGGAAGTGCATCGAATCTCTTACATAGGTGCTCTTAGTCATGTCATAGCCGTCTTATACATGTAATAAACGGTAATCGAGATATTTCAGTAAACGCTTTTGAATAGTTTCTAGCGCAATAATGTACTTGGAGTGGGATGGTGACCAGATCTCCGACCCAAACTCCAAGTTCGGCCGAACGAGGGTGAGAAATAGAAGCTTCATAATGTCAACATTCTTGAGCTGCCGACAATTTCTGATCACCATACCAAGCATGCTGGTAGCTTTGGACGTTGCTAGCTGCAAATGGCTCCGAAATATTAGTGGGTTTTGATTACGCGTGAAAGAGATAGTTTGACATTTAATTGCGTTGACCGGCGGTTTGTATTTGATACTCCAAGCCAAAATACGCTCCAAATCATCTTGTAATCCAAATTGTGATTGTGATCTGTTATACGAGCAAAAATCTTAATGTCGTCTGCGTAGATTAGAATATGAGAATTTTTCACACTATCAACGATGTCGTTTATGCTGGTTGTGTGATTGTCGATCTTAGCTGTTGTCCGGTGCAGTTTTTGAAGGGGTTTGATAGTTATTTATTTTCCCCAAATCGGATACGCTGATGGTAATGGCAAAAATATGCTAACATTTCCAATTCTGTGTCTGTAGGGTGTTTTGTACTACAATAATATAGTAACAACATTGGTGTTACGATGGACCTTATGGTTGAGGTACAGGTTAAGTCATTAAAAGAATAACAACCCCCAGTTAAAAGGTCACAACTACTTTCTGTGATTTTTCCTGTCTTGAACCTGTTGACGCAGTACCAGGGTTACTTTTAGTTGAAGAAAATCACACTAGATTCTGAGTTGTTGTCAATGTATTCAACATAAAATCGGTTTGTTATAGAGAGATTTTTATTACTTAGTAGTCAAGTTTACTTGTGAAAAATACGGCAAAATTTACACCAAGTCAAGCAAAAGTAAAGCAAGTACTTTTCCTTGAGAGACTGTTCAAATCTATTTGAATGGTAATTTGCGTGATACATAAAAAGTTAATCAGGCTGAGTTTTCTCGACCGCTGAGTTAAATTTAAAACGTTTAGGGTTTCTCGAGGGTTGGTCAATGAAAAGTCTATATTCTAGGCCGACGTTTCGAAATATTTATATTTCATCTTCAGGGCTTGGAAAACTGTATTTGGACGCTTATTTCATGTCAATTCTCGTCATAGAGCTTTAGTAGGTAGCTATCTATTTAAACAACATCTTGGGGTATACTGAGAAAACATTATTCAAGTTATACTGATCAGAGATGAAAATTGAAGTTATAAGAGGTGTATAATCCTCGTTGCTGTTATACAACTCTTATAACTTCAATTTTTGTCTCTCTCTGTTCAGTATAACTTAAATAATGTTTTCTCAGTAAACCCCAAAGTTTTTCTCAGTTTTCTCAGTATACCCAAAGATGTTGTTTAAGTAGATAGCTACCTACTAAAGCTCTATGACGAGGATTGATATGAAATAAGCGTCCAAATCTTTGATCTTAATCGGCACCCCTCCGGGTGACAAACAGCACGCTATATAACCTGAAAACATTTGTATAACTTCGCGTTGTACAACATTTTTTCAGACAGCATTTGTTTTATAATTTGTTATTCAAGAATTACTTACTAGTGTGGACGCGCATTGGGATTCGGTGTTTGGGAAAATGAACTCGGAATCAGCTTTAAAGAAAGACGGGTGGTGCTAGCTGAACGATACCAAGTCCAAAAGGAATATTTGCTTGAATGTGTTTCGATTTTTTTTTTTTTTTTTTTTTTTTCGGAAAAAAGACAGGTAAGCATAAAAAAGTTGTCACAACTAGATACAAACGCTTGCCTACCTGTAATTTCATCATGATCAGTTTTCGCTCGAAAGGATAACAGTCTACTCAATTAAGTAAATTTTGTGGACTAAACGACGAAATTTCAAATTCGCTTGAGCCTCTCTAAGACTGGTGCTTCTTTCTTCCTCTTTATGTTATAAAGACGGAAACAAAATATGATTAAGATAAATATTTATTTGTTATATAAAAAAACCTATTGTACATTGTTCTGTTATGGAATGCTAAGAATGTTTTTGTCTCGTTTTTTCATTTGGCGCAGAAGCTTTTTTAAACAAAACGCTTAAATTGTAAATAATATTAATTGTAAATACGGATCAATACGGATTGTTGTTTTCTCCAGGTGTATTTGCGTTTGGTATGTTGGACCTCTTGATAGAATTTGATTGTATAGGTGGAGGAGAAACATTTTTGTTTAGAAAAACAAACCTAATGGTTTCTTACGCCGTTCTTGTTACCAGAAACTAGGTACACAAAATGTCCCATTGTGCCGACTTGAATTTGACCTAGCGTCAACTGGCAATGGAAATAAGCTCCCTTATGGGTGGCTAACTTCTGTGTTTATTCTACACTAGCAGCTCCGGCTCGCTTTGCTCGCCTCCACGTCCAGCCGGAGGGCAAGCCCCACCCGACCCCCCATTAAGTTGCTCGCTTCGCTCGCAAGGTGTGACTGTGTGCATGCGATGGTCTTTTACCCCCCATTCAGGTTTTTTACCCTTCCTTCCCCTCGCATTTTGACCGACTTCCCGTCACTTTTTTCGATATTCGATTTCGGATTCAGATTCGGTGGAATCAAACCTGTATTTCGCTCGCAAACACTGTCCCGAAAAACGTACCTTTATGGGGTACATTTTAATGGGAAAAAACGAAGTTTTTCGTCGGACTTTTCGAGAAAATGGCTCCGTACTCTTTCATATTTTTGCCACGTTTCCCGATACTTTTTTCACAATCCAATCGTGCCGTCGTCTTCCTCGTAGAAAACCCTACGAAACCGGTATTTGTCCGGAATTTTCTACGGCCTTTTAGAGGGTTAGGGGAAGCGGGGAAGTAAAAAAGAACGAGAAAAGCGCACATTAAAACGGGCTCCCATCCCCCTCCTGCCAGCCAGCCCATGGTTCTGGTGGGATTAGAAAATTTTAAAATCGCTTATACACCCTTTCGGAAAATCCCAAGTAGATCCCTCCACTCGTAGACTCCCGCCACTCAGCCGTTCGGCCCTGCATAGCATGGACAGACAGACAGACAGAGTTTCATTCTTATAAATAATAGAGATTTGCTAGAGTCCTCACGGTGTAATGGATATAACAGACCTCAAAGTTGAGTGATCCGGGTTCAATCCCATGCACAGGCTTTTTTTTTTTTTTTTTTTTTTTTTTTGCATTTGAATCCAACCTCCGAAACATATTTTTAAATGTCATTATTATAAATTTTTTAAATCATACTTTAAAACGTCATTTTGATCTATTCGTCTAACTAATTTGTAGGGATTGACTACTTGATGTTATGTATCTTTGAGATGCGAGCTTGCGAGCATCCAGACCACCAAACTACACAAATCATTCTGATCTATTTACCCAACTAATCTGAATTTTTCTAAGGGATTGACTACTTGATGTTATGTATCTTTGAGATGCGAGCTTGCGAGCATCCAGACCACCAAACTACACAAATCATTCTGACCTATTTGTCCAACTACTCTATATTTTATCAGCGGACATAGATTAATAAAAATTGAGGCGCCAATTCATTCAACGGAACCTATTCGTGCGAAAAGACTATGGGGAAACGTAATTACAGTTCAGCTCGGTAGGGGCGCCCACAGTGGGACATGTTGTGTACCCAACGTCAAGTATTCTTGTTTCAATAGCTGGCCTGACAAGAGCGGTTTTTTTCAACAGGCCAAGGGTATTTTTTAAAATTTTGGTCACAGTTTTTTGTCACAGTCACACAGGTTTCAAAGTCTTCAGTTCAGTTCCGCCTTACGGCATAAAGAGTGGATTTCATCTTCGGGTTTCGGTCACAGGTTCTTTTTTGGATTAGAGTGGAGGGGCTAGTGTTTGACACCTTAAGAGGCATTTTGTCTTTGACAAGCAATTAAGTTATGTTTTTTCGTTTGTTCAAACTTGAAGCTTACATCTATTGCTGCATCAGGATGTCCTCAAACTGCTCTCGGTATTGAAAAATCAGTAATTCAAGCCACAAAACATCATAAATTCGTTTTTTCGAAATCAATTTTTACCCAGTATTTTACAAATTCTTGTTGTACCTGTGATTGACACAGCAGTTCTTCTGCAATAAATGATTCCTTGTGTTACGCTCCAGGAAAATAACTCTCACAGTCGATAAGGTTTGGTCACCCTGGCCTCCTGGCTCTGATCGTTAGAGCGTTGCAACTCCGGGAAATTAATAATAATTTCTCGTAGTTGTGACGACGCGAGTTCGAACTCCTGTCGAGGTATCAAATAATTTTTAGCCCATTACAGTGGCGCAGCCGAAATAGGACCCGAAATCATACGAAACAATAATTAATTAAATCCCTCTCGAGCCAAAAGACTGTAATCATCACATTTCCTGTTGTTATGCCTTTCATTTCCTCACTCACTTGAGTCAAAACACACCGTGACAATGACCTCGCTCGACTGCTGACTTGTTCCAGCGAGCATCTGCTGAGCCAGCGGCCTGCAGTTACACTTCGTCATTCGTCCGACCCCAAACCAGCCGAGACGGCTGGTATTTGACTCCGGGGAAATGTTACGCTCCAGGAAAATAATTCTCACAGTCGAAGAGGTTTGGTCACCCTGGCCTCATGGCTCTGATCGTTAGAGCGTTGCAACTCCGGGAAATTAATAATAATTTCTCGTAGTTGTGACGACGCGAGTTCGACTTCCTGTCGAGGTATCAAATATTTTTAGCCCGTTACACTTGTATCAACAAAACATTTTATTTCAACATTTTACAAATAAATTGAGCATTTGAACTTAGTTCTATTAATCTAAATATAAAATTAATAGGACTACCTATTCATAAAGACAAAGTTGAAAATATCACCGGATGTTTCATCACAAAATAGGTACAATGTTTTCTTGATACCTACCTTAGGCACAATGCGATTCTAATGAAAAACTAGCAGCTTGTAAGTTGCTATGTATTTATATAAATGTAAAAAATAAAGAACGAATAGAGATCCATATTGACTGCACTGTCAATCACTGAGGGGAGCATCACGTCAGTTTGGAAACTAGTAATTGACATTTGCATTTTCACATGTTATCTTTGATTATTTCCAAAAAGATGATAGCATAGTGCAGTCTACACGAAAAATTGATTGAGAAAAACCATGGAAACAATCGAATTTGAAAATGTGGAGGGCATGGTGAAGCAAAATAAAACGCTTACCTCCTTAGCAAAATCACAAGAAACAGCACCAAAGAAATTACAACACGAGGTTCTGTTGAGTAACCTTCTCCAGATTTCACTAAAACCCACCTGAAACCTTTTCTCGCCTTTATACTTTACTGAGAAGGTATTTTGCCTCAAAATTCAAATGGATCAAGCCCGTAAAACACATTTAAATGCCTTATTAAAACTTCTTGGTGAGATGCCAATCACTGGGTCCCTGTCAATCATTGGTCTTTCCACCCTAATGATTACAATTACAACAACTGTGTAATCTAGTTGTATGTGTTAATTCCGGATTGCCACTTTGATTTGTCAATCAGTATTTCCAACATCGTAATCAACCTTCGTAATCGACCAAGAACAGGAGAACTTTAACTCTCCCTCAAAATTTGCTGGTTCACTTTTAAAGATGGGTAAATTCCGAAAAACTAGGTAATAAAAAACGTCTTTAATTTTATTAAAATTGGGTCAAAACCACTTATAGTCCCTAGTTGGGAGTGAATCCTCGCTTAAATTTCGATCAACTCAAAAGGGTAAAACTGATGGGTTAAAATGTGTAAAAATCAGGACCTTGAAAACTTTCAAAATTAGATACCTATTAAATTTATCTTGGTAAGCGTCTGTGTTTATGTTGTTATGCCTATAAATAAATCCACGGCACCAGTAATCTGTGCAAAAGGGCTATAATACAGAAATAATAAATCTTTTATACTTTGTTTTTATTTGTTGAAAAATCCCCTGAGAACGCTTTATGCGTTATTTGGTAATAGAAGAACTATAAATAGGCCAATTTTTATTTCACTCAAAAATAACCAATACCTATGTTTTCAGGGCCCAAAAATTCTTGGTTTTTTTTGTCTCCTCCATTCAATTCTACCAACTTTTCAGTAAATCAAAAGTCTGTAGAATATAACACTTGATGGATTCCTTCCTATAACTTTAGAAATCAATAACAAAATGTATATGTCATCTTAGTTTGGTTCCGGTATGATACATTTTATGGCATTAGAAGTGAAAGAGAATAAATCCACTCTTGGATTTCTAATCCAAAATGTAAAGCAATTTGCGTATCCAGATTAAACATAAAGGTCTACCATAACGGGGCCGAACTTTTCTACATCTCATGTTCGCTGTTAACCAAATGTTTCCAACATATCACACTGAATTTTAATATCTTTTCCAACATATCAATTCTTTCAACCCCTTACCTACCTACCTCTATACTAATCCCATTTATCATTAATGTTTTTAATAGACGATTAATTATACCGTTTGTTTTATTTTATAGCTACGACGACAACGAAACCAAATAACTCGACGTTGAGAGATCAACGATTACACGTCCAGTCGCTTTATTTTCGAAAAAAAAAAAAAAAAAGCGATTTTTTTTTCTTTTTTCAATGTGTTCAATTTCTTATAATTTCCTAGCCTTATTTGTTAATAATTCCCCCAAGATTTTAATTGTTGACCCCTCCCATACTGCCATTATATTTTATTTTTATTGTATCATATTTTAATTTTGTTTAAACCATTTTTTGAGTTGCTTAGTGTATGTTTTCAACTTGATATTCAAAAGAATGGAAGTAATGAAATCAATTCGTGCCATATAGCAGTATTAACTGTAAAATGTAATATTCTAATTAACAAAAATTGGTTATAGGAAAAAAAATGAAGTGACGAGAAATGTTTTTAAATATAACTAACTAATTTTGTATTATTGTACATAGTTTTTTCTATTGTGATCGAGGTTATAAGAATGAAAAATTGAATTAAATGCAAATTTCTAGCAAAAACAATTATGTTGCAATTTGTTTTGAACTGTAATAATTATTATAAACAACTAAATTTTCTTTTATTTCGAATAACAAGTATAAAATTAAACCAATGAAATCGGGATCACATTATGAAAAATAATTTGTGTGTTTTGGGACAAGATTAAAATGCGAATGAAAGTCGATTTTGGCTCGAACGGATGGATATAGGAGATGAAGGTGTAAAATTGTTTATATGATCTAACAGTATGTTTAAGAAAAGTGACAATAAATAAATTATGTCTGGAATGTTGTTTATTTGCAATTTTTTCACTCCTTTTAACCCATCAACTTTATCACACGTAAAACGTTCACCGTAAGCGTTTCCAATATGAATGAGTGTCGGGAAGAAGGGGCCTTGTCACGATTTTTTTCGAAACCTGGTTTTTCGTGGAATAAGGGCCAATGTCCGGAAATTAATAACTAGAAATACCATAAATAAAACTATATAAATATACACAGATAGTCAGTCAAGTATTAAAACTATAGGAAATGTTAGAAATAAAAAGCAAACTAATCAAAGAGATTAATAAACAAAGTAAGGAGTTAATTGAAAGAGGTAATAGGATCTCACTCATTTTACCAGATATCAGGGAAGGGGGGGGGGGGGGGACGTCGTATACTAGTGGCTCAGGTGTGTTGGGGGGGGGGGGGGGATAGGGCGATATATGGGGCCCCTACACACCCATTGAGCACCACTTGCCTTTTACCTCCATTGGGGAGTGACCTACACACATGATTCATCATGCATGTGTTATTTTCTTGTTGCAAGTTTATACTTTACTCGTTATGATTGCACCATAAATGTCCTACTATCAGGCCTTGCCCTTATCGTGTATAAGGTTTCAATTTGACTATCCATGGGATACCATCTGTCCCAGGTGCCATTTACCCATTGTCACTTAGCCGACACAATAGACCCATGGTTACCATAAATCGGTTGTTAACGGTTGCGATGGATCGGCCCTTCGCCTCCCCAGGGCAGGAACGCTACCTACTAGGGCTCAGGTAGACCCTAGTGCAAATGTTTTCGTCAGGATTTACTCTTGGGAGCTCTCTTGCGCCTTCACCACCTAACCTAACGAGCAGGTGAACGATATCTCTAATTGGGCTGCATAAGTCTTCTGCAAAGACCGTACTATAATTACTAACTCAACTTACCTTCGAGAAAGATTGAGTACAATTATAATAGGTCGAGGAGAAGACTATTTAGTGCCCACCCTAGGCTGGCGCCTTTCTTCAACCCCCCAGTCTGACTGACTGCATAGGGCTTCCGTAGAAAGAAATCCCAGGCCTAATGGCTTATATTTCCCCAAAAGGGCCCCTTTAGAAATTGGGGATTCTACGGCTGCGCTATGTCCCTAAACTTGTTGCTCACTTCAACAAACTTCTTAATCTGTTTCCAATCTAGGTCTCTGAGGCCCTTTCGATTGTACGAGTATTGTGTCCTAGGGCTTCTTGCCTAGATCTCCAGAATCTGTCACAGTCGCAAAGAAAGTGTTCAGCTGTGTCCTCTCCTCTTCCACACTCGCAGAGTGGTGAAGATACCTTGGACATTATGAAAAGGGTCCTCTTAAAGCTGATATGCCCTGTGAGGACCCCTATTAGTTTCCTCATTTGCTTTCTAGGCAGTGTTAATCCAGTCTGAACTACTCTTTTTGTAGCCAGATATACACAACCTAGATTGTCTATATCTATTGTCCTCTTTTCTCCATAGCTCATTTAGATCTTTGTTGGTCCAGGTATTTGCCTTGGCTTTACACGCGTTGCACGTTATGCCTAAGGCTGGGGTCAGTCCATAATAGTTTCTAGTCGAGCCCTGCCTGGCGAGGCGATCCGCCTCTTCATTCTCTGTATGACCTTCGTGACCTGGCACCCAATTTACATACACTTTGTTATCCAACTGGGTGCCTAGCTTGGTCAGTTTATCTTTACCCTCTTTGATCATTGTTGAGGTGGTGACCAGGCTCATCAGCGCTTTGATGCATATCTGCATGTATGACTATTTGTCTACTTCTCGTATTGTTTTTTATTAAGCTGTCAGCACACCTAATAATGGCATATAGCTCCCTCTGGAACACAGTGGAGTGTGCATCCAGAGTGCAGCACTCAGCTATATCCAGATCAGGTATGTGTACTTCAGCACCTGTACTGGTCATGTTTTCAGAAACGACTCTGGAGCCGTTAATCTCTTGGTATCTCTCCTGTCCCTTTACCCCTTCCTCCGCCTCATCATGCCTTAAGGTACTCAAGGGGACTTGGGTATTTCCATTTGGGTGTGGATATCACCCGGAAGCTCTAACGACTCGTCTGTTATCGTCACTAGAGTGCCCTCTGAGTCCGTGGAGACATTTACTCCCTCCACTTCCTCGAAGGCCCCCACCTCCATATCCATGACGGATTTTTTAGGTGTCTGGAGGAGCTCAGTTTCGGCCGAAGGTGACCTACTCCTTTTTGGGGTGGAGGATCCAGACATGATGCCTTCCATATCCCCCTCCTCTCCTAATGTGGGCATATCTACGCTCCTTCTTGGGGTAGAGGCTCCGGATGCGGACCCTACTGCACTCCCCTCCTTTCTTAGTTGGATCTGATTTCCCTCTTTACCTTCCGAGGTGAAGGGTCCAGGTTGTGGTCCCTTAACACCTCCTCCTCCACCTAGTTTGGGGAAATCAATATCCATCTTGAAGATGGGCTCTTCTGGTTCCTCAACATCAAGGGTACCTAACGCCACAGTGACATCCTCTACTTCATCCGCAGAGGGTATCACTGTGTGAAACCTATACTGGGTGCACTCGTAAACCGAGTTCATCCAGTTCTCTGACAATTAATGCCTCTTCTCGTGGGACCTCTGCTGCTAGGTATGTAACTCCAAGCTCTGGGTCTGGATACCACGCAGTGATTTTCCACTTATCAAAGTCTAGTCCCTTATAGAGATTGTTAAATCTCAAATTATCTAGGGCCTCTTCTCTGGATGTGACCGTAGTCACAACAGTGGCAGAGACCTTGGCGGGTATGGGGATATCTGATAGGCTCACTGCCTCCCACTCCTTAGCCCACCAAAACTTAGCCAAGTTTTGCTTAACGAATTCAGCCGTGAATTCGTTTCTAGCCAAGACTACAAACCACTTTCTGTTGTGTTTCGCAGCCAGTCCCACGGGGGGGCTCACATGAACTCCCTGCCTGGTTCGTGCTCCCCGATGGAATGCCCGTGGTGCCAGCCGAGTTGGTCAACCCCCCAGTCATAAAACTTCACCATTCAACAATCTTTCAACTAAAGTGACAAGAATTTCCCCATCTCACAAGATGGCGGAGCGTGGGGAGGCGCTCAGGGTAGCCAACATAGGGGGCATAAACTCTGGTGGCTATTCAAAAAATCTGCGTTTCCGCGGGTGTTTTCAAATATTTTTTTTTAAAAAGTCACCGCGTGCATTGTGAAACATGCCGCTGCATAAATTAACAGTCTTTTTCTCGACCGATTGAAGTTAATCTTTCCCAAAGGTAAGTTGAGTTGGTAATTATCCCCTCCAGCCCCCACCCTGACAGTAAATCCGAAGTTCCCAAGGTTTCTTGCACCACTAGACTGAAATTGGAATCGAGCAAAATAAGAATCGTGAAAATCAGTTGAGAATTGAAGCCTAGGTGGCATACAATTTTTTTTTTTTTTTTTTTTAAAGACAGATTTGGTGAAATAAATTAGGCCTCAAAGACTCATGCAGTAAATAACGTAGGCTGATAGTTTCAAAACGTATTTCTTTTTATATTTACAACTTCCCAGATTTTATCACTATAGGTAGTATGTACCTGGTAACACAATACATTTGTTTTTTTTTTTTTTACATACAGATTCTTTAAATTTAACAATAATAAAATCGAAAAATAAAGTTCTACAACAAAAGATAGACAATTAAAAGTTAACACACTTTCAGAGTGGTTAGAACAAGTAAAATATTCAACTGCGTTTAAGAAACGTTTGATTATCTAAGTACGAAAATGTCTAGGCATAAAATTACATGAATTTAGTCCACGGTGGTGGTCAAATCAACATTTTGTAATCGCTGAATTTTCTCTGACTGTTACAAAGGTTTTCCGTGACCCAAAAGCCACGAGTTGTAACTTCTTTACTGGGAAACAGAAGCCATGGGTGCCCTAAGCCAACGGGCTCACACTAACGTACTTGTGCTGTTCAGTAGGGTGCCAGCTATTTTGGGAAAGGTGGAATTTTGATGAGCTCCACCCGAAATTTGATTTAAAATGTCAAAAAAATGACCCCTGAGTTTTTTCAGATTTTTTCGCATAACAAAAACCTACGCCGGTTGCTCGATTTTGGTTTTTGAAATACGCTTTTTTTGCCAACATCAGACTTTTGAATATAACTTTACAAACTTTTTTGTAAAATTGTGAAACTTCGTATACTTACGTTTTTGGGGTCGCTGAACTCAAATATGTGCAGTCAAAATAAGTCGGCAGCAACAACTTTTGATAGTTTGGAATCTCAAAATCATGTCAAAAAATGTTTGTCAAAATTCATTGTAAAATAATGAAAATTCGTATTCTTGTTTTTTGAGTCGCTGAACTCGAATTTGCTTTTGGTTGTTGAATATAATGAAAATTCCAACAGAAATACGTAAAAATACAAATTTTCATGTACAATGAATTTTGAAAAATTGTCATTTTTTGACACGATTTTGAGATTCCAAACTATCAAAAGTTGTTGCTGTCGACTTGTTTTGACTGCATATTCGAGTTCAGCGACCCCAAAACGTAAGTATACGAAGTTTCACAATTTTACAAAGAAGTTTGTAAAAGTTATATTCAAAAGTCAGATATTGGCAAAAAAAAGCGTACCTATTTCAAAAACCAAAATCGAGCTACCGGCGTAGGTTTTTGTTATGCAAAAAATCTGAAAAGATTCAGAGGTCTTTTTTTGACATTTCAAACCAAATTTCGGGTGGAGGTCACCACCTTTCTCAAATTAGCGAGCACTCTGCTACTGTTCAGCTATGGTGGGGAGACACAGCTGATCCTCAACTTAAAGTCTATGATAGCCTACATTTATGAAAGGTGCGTTGTTTTAACTAGGATTTGGAGGAGTTATCATCAAAACCAATTATAAAAAATCATAAATCACAGCAATTATGCATTTTCAATTTCTCAAATCAAGGAACTTAATAAACTCAAGATACTGATGTCTGGAATCCAATTACGAACCCTGTTTTAGTCTGTCTGTTTGTCTGCCTGCTAATTGACTTCAAATCACTAACAATACACTATATATATATAGTGTGAATGTATATTCTTTTATGATTCTTTAAAACCTCAACATGTAAGTTTGAACTAATTAAAACCTGAAATAAAAAAGTAAACCGAAAATTGTCGAATCACCCCCACTTTTAACAATTTCGAATAACTGAAAAAGTGTATTTTCTCTGAAATTTCAGAAATCAGTAAGTATCCAGCAATATATAGGATGTTTCCTTAAGGTATGATTTCCAAAAGGCTGATAAAATAACTCGGTAACATTGCATTTGATTTCAATGGACAGGAAAACATGTATTATTTCCCGAAATAAAAATTATAAATTTGACTGATTCTTACGAAAATAATCTTGAAGATAATGAATCTTCACTCTATCAAGTTTTTATAACTCAAGCAAAAGTTCTAGGCGTAGTTCACGTTCAAACCTAAAATTTCTACCCAGTCTTATTCATTTTTAACAAAAAAGTAATCTGAAAATTGTCGAATCACCCCACGTTTAACAATTTGGAATAACTGAAAAAGTGTATTTTCTCTTAAATGTCTGCAATTAGTAGGTTTCCAGCAATATAAAGGACGTTTCCTTAAGGTATGATTCTCAAAAGGCTGTGACAATAACTCGGTAACATTGCATTTGATTTCAATAGACAGTAAAACGTGCATTATTTCCCAAAATAAAAATTATAAATTTGACTGATTCTAACGAAAATAATCTTGAAGATAATGAATCTTCACTCTATCAAGTTTTATAACTCGAGCAAAAGTTCTAGGCGTAATTCACTTTCAAACCTAAAATTTCTCCCCAGTCTTATTCATTTTTAACAAAAAAGTAATCCGAAAATTGTCGAATCACCCCACTGTTAACAATTTCGAATAACTGAAAAAGTTTATTTTCCCTGAAATTTCTGCAATCAGTAGGTTTCCAGCAATATATAGGACGTTTCCTTAAGGTATGATTTTCAAAAGGCTGTGAAAATAACTCGGTAACATTGCATTTGATTTCAATGGACAGGAAAACGTGCATTATTTCCCGAAATAAAAATTATAAATTTGACTAATTCTCACGAAAATAATCTTAAAGATAATGAAAATCTTCCCTCTATCAAGTTTTATAACTCAAGCAAAAGTTCTAGGCGTAATTCACTTTCAAACCTAAAATGTCAACCCAGTCTTATTCATTAATTTTTTGGTAATAATAATAAAAAAATAGCAGTACAAATCAGGCATAAAGCAACTATACAACTATGCACAAGGTAATTAATACCAACTTTCTGCTTTAACATTTATAAACCACAAAATTTATTTAGGAACAATATTTCAAGTTTCGTGTCAATCAGAGGACAGGATTTGGTTCTGTGCCTCGAAAATAACACTCGGTACTATTATAAAACTATTATAAAAGTACGAATATCTTCAAAATGGTGGGTAAAAATAAATCACACTTATCTATGTACATCTTATTTGAAGTAAAAAACAATTATTTCTACTGTTTCCATAGAGTATTTTTTTGGTTTGATCCAAATAGAAACCCACAGAGGGTAGGAGAGGGATGGAAATTAAATTCGTATTCCAGTATCTCAACATTATTTTGTTGTAAGAATTTTACAATATTCAATGTTTTATCCTGTTCGGACTGCATATAATGCAACGATACAAGTTCTACAAAAACCGCTAAACAAAACAAGTTTCCTCAAAAACGTAAGAATTAACAAAATTACAACGAAAAAATTATATCAATTATATGACATGCAATTATATGCTGAAAGTTGTACCAATTATATGCGACATTGATTAAACCTTATAATAACTTGAAATTAAAAATACACTTGACTGTAATGTACAAGTGTTTTCGTTCATAAAAATTTCAGGTACAACTTAATATTGTTACTTGTTTAAATTGAAATTGATGAAGTGAATACTTCAAAACAATAGTATGTAGTTGATAAACAAGTATCGTTGAGAGGTGATGTTAGGTACTAATGTTCTGAATGAAAAGTACCTAAAAAAGGTAATAAAAAGTAATGAAAGGTAATAAAAGGTAATGAAAGTAACTAAAAAACAATTCTTCAAACGTGCTGTTCTTTTGAGATGTGTTTTGTTCAATGATGAAGGCAATTTTAATTTTCAGTGCCCAATAAGAAGAAACAGAAACACAACTTTCTAATATTTGCAGTTGTGACAGTCTTGTCGTGACCTAACGAATCGAGGCTACATTGTCATAGTACTCTAGAGCGTTGAAGAACCCGTGTTTCCTAAAGAACTGTTTTAATATGTGGATGAAGTTAGGCAAACTACAGTGGGGACGCCGCATGTGCGGGGGAAGGGCCATGTAGAATTCGTAGCCTTGGACCTCGTAGATCGGAGCCACCAAACCCGGGACTTCCACTCGGCTTTTGGCCAGCTGGAAGTTTTTGTGGACGTGAATGAGACAGTGAAGGATGTATATGGACGGAAGGGTGAGTATCCCGTTCTTAATGAACGTTGCTCTGGAGGCCACAGCCTGGGGCGTCGGTCTGGCCAACAGGCCCACATATCGTTTTTGAAGTTCGAAGATCTCATGCGCTCCATCGCAATGGCCCCAGTAGATAGTTCCGTACGAAAGTTCACAGTAGAAGACCAATTCGTACATAGTTTTGATCGTATCGAGGTTCAAACGATCAACCATAACTCTCCATGATTGAATAGTTTCGGACAATTTCTTTATAAGGGCTTTGCAATGAGGTTCGAAACCCGCGGGATCCTTCTGAAGGATGACTTTAGTCATATGGGTTTCCTCAACAACCAAATCTGCAAGAGACACATATTGAGTTGTATTGTTGTTGTATTGAGATTTTCTCGAAGATGCGGTTTTTTGAACCTTAACTGGTTCCCTCGTCTTTTCCGGAACCTGAGGGGGAGAACCATCATGCAAACATGCAGTCAGAGGGTCGACGGAGACCACCATCCTATGAGGTACATCAGCTGAAAAAGAAACAAAGAATTACAACACGTTCATGAGAATACAACGATTATCGTACAGCGTCACAGGTTTGGGCAGGTTTTCAATTTGATTTTTGAAATTTAAGTAGGTACCTCAAAATAAAAAACCCGAACAATGCGGTAAATTGTTCACAGAATAGACCCAGTGATCCTTCACCACGCCTAAATGTTCTTTAGTGTTCTTCTAAGTTTTCTGCTATTCCTAATTCATGATTAAACTGTTTCGCAATTTGTATGTATACATATAATCGTATCTTCTCGCAAGAGTTTTAATTGTATTGGGAAAAGGTTTAATTATTTTGGGAAATGGGTGAATTATTTAAGCAAAAGGGCTAACTCATTTGGCGAAAGGTTTGATTGATTTGGTAAAAAGGTTTAATTGAATCGGCAAACCCTATATCAAAACTAACGGATCTTTTCTTAAACGGTAGCCAAAAGTGTGTGGACGGGCAGGGGGATTTTTAAACTGTAGATCAGTTGTACAAATAGATCAGAATGATGTGTCTATGTAAGTGGTTTGGATGCTCGCATGTCAAAGATAGAAAAATATCCTACATCAATCCTTTTTGTAATATATAAATTAGTTGGACAAATAGATCAGACTCTGGGGTTGGAATTAGGAGTAGATAGTGTTACGCTCCAGGAAAATAACTCTCACAGTCGAAGAGGTTTGGTCACCCTGGCCTCATGGCTGATCGTAAACTTCAGGAAATTAATTTCTCGCAGTTGTGACGACGCGAGTTCGAACTCCTGTCGAGGTATCAAATATTTTTGGGCCGTTACATTACAATAGTAATCCAACCACATTCCTTTCTTAACTGTCTTAATTTTTTTGGAAAAAAAAACATGAGAAACCTTAGAGTCAATTAACTACCAAAAACATGTTACTAACTCAGAACAGAATTAATTGTCGTCGTCCATCTAAAGAAATCTGACTTTCCTCAGTTTATGTTTCATTATAAATCTCTAGGAAGAAAAACACTAGTTATTTTCTCATTTAGCAATGGAATACGTTTGCATTCAATCATCTGAAATCTCCGAAGCACAATAATTATTAATCAATCTCAAATTGATGAGTAAATGCTTGAGTAACAAATAGAACCGTGTTCGGCCCTCTATGCCCAAGAATGATATCAAGCACATCAAACTCTTTCGGGCGACTTGTAGCTTACACCAGGGGCCTACTTCATAAAACAACAAGTTACAAGTGTACAGGTTAACAAGTACAGGTACTTGTAATGCACGGTAATTGAAAACAAGTGTTTCAACAATACAGAGTACAAGTGTAGAAAAGTTACACTACTTGTAGAAGCTAAGTGTATCAGAAAAGAAAAATGGCGTGTAGGGACAAACGAAATGAACAACGTCAAACAGGATGCCAAAATTGAAGTTTTGTCAGCGAATCATAATGTGAAAACGGTCTAAGTTCACGATAGGATGTTTATTGTACATGACAAAGTGTAATGATTGGAAAACAGACAAATCATAAACTGAAAAGTGTAGAAAGTAGACTGAGTAGTGGAGTGGTGATTTCGACTTAATACTGATGACTGGCATAATCGGATTTTTCTTCTTCATTCAACGGAAATAATTAATCAGTTCATCAAGTCATAATGCTGCTGGGTTAGGTATGACATCTGCAACTTCAATACAACCTCAATACCCGATCAGGAAAAATTGCACAAGGTCACTCAGCATTTGAATCATTCAAGGGACTTGGAAGACATCCTAAATTTCTCGTTAAACTCGAAAATACCCACGAAAAAAGCGTTTATTCATGACCGAAAAAATCGTTGACATCTTCTACGCTGAACGCTTCTTTCCTGTCTGTATTCTTCTGCAGAAGATGATTCCCACATATTAAACACCGAAAAATGGTCAACTCACAATGCTGGAGAATAACAAGTTCACAGGTGAATGGACGTAGGTTAAAAATCGGCCATTTTTTACAACTGTAAAACAATGAATTGTACAAAATGATGGGCAAACATTTGCAACTTGTCCAAATTCGCCTGTACACTTGTTAATTTTCACTGTGCATGACAAGTCTACACTGGTACCTTTATGAAACGCTGGCACACTCATTTTTTACAACTTGTACATAAAATCGGCTTGCAACTTGTCACTTGTTGCTTTATGAAATAGGCCCCAGGAGGTAATGATACACTAGGATGGTAGGAGGTGGGGTGGGGAAGGCATGGGGCCACTATCAAATTTGCTGAACACAAGCAAAGAAACAACACTACCTGATTTCGGGCATGCTGTCTATTTGGGCAACGCCCGGTCTACAAAGGGTTAAAAGTTATCTTTCAGTGCAGCGAAAGGAAAGTAATTTTCATGTGTGTTATCACAATAGTAGCGGGGGACTTAGTTATATCACAACAGTGTTGCCAAGACTGCATATTCTCATGGATTTTGTCGTATATCCACGGAAAACCATAATTCCAAGAAGTTTCAAAGAATAATTGATTCTGCGGTGTTACACGCTCCGATATCGACTTTGTTGGACATTTCCAAAACTTATCCAAAACTCCGAATGAGGAGGACACTGAAATCATAGTTTCCAAGTACTGTCAAACTACTTAATACTTACACTATAGTGTATTAATATTGTCACTTAATTAATTACAGAGCCAGAAGAAGGGGCCACAGTACCTACTCCCTGAAAGCGCTCCATAATAACGAAACAGGTGTCTTACATTTTCTTCCCAACCCTAATAAAAATTGAGGAAATTCGGAAAGTTGTTACTAGAGTTCAATACACTTGAACTGAGGTTACCTTTTGTAACGGGCTAAAAATATTTGATACCTCGACAGGAGTTCGAACTCGCGTCGTCACAACTACGAGAAATTATTATTAATTTCCCGGAGTTGCAACGCTCTAACGACCAGAGCTAAGAGGCCAGGGTGACCAAACCTCCTCGACTGTGAGAGTTATTTTCCTGGAGCGTAACATTTCCCCGGAGTCAAATACCAGCCGTCTCGGCTGGTTTGGGGTCGGACGAATGACTAAGTGAAACTGCAGGCCGCTGGCTCAGCAGATGCTCGCTGGAACAAGTCAGCATTCGAGCGAGGTCATTGTCATGGTGTGTTTAGACTCAAGTGAGTGAGGAAATGAAAGGCATAACAACAGGAAATGTGATGTTTACAGTCTTTTGGCTCGAGAGGGATTTAATTAATTATTGTTTCGTATGATTTTCGGGTCCTACCGACTGTGCCACTGTGACGGGCTAAAAATATTTGATACCTCGACAGGAGTTCTAACTCGCGTCGTCACAACTACGAGAAATTATTATTAATTTCCCGGAGTCGCAACGCTCTAACGACCAGAGCTAAGAGGCCAGGGTGACCAAACCTCTTCGACTGTGAGAGTTATTTTCCTGGAGCGTAACACTTTACATGAAGTTATTCCATAGTGAAACAGAATACAACGAAAACACTTGTCCAGTAGGTATGCAAGAAGCGCTCTTTCCTATACGCGTAGATTTTCATATTAGTTATGGATTTTTGCCTTGTAATTCGTAGGTTTAGGTGTTTGAGGGTTGAGATTTTTTTTATAGGCTTCTCAAATAATGTGGTTTATTGGTTAGCTGAGCGCTTTCGCCGTCTTATGGCCTCATCAGAGCTTATTATTCACAGCGGTCAGGAACTAGACAAAAGTTCGGCTACGATGCCGACGAAAACCCATGGTGAAAAACGATACTTTGAAGTACCAGAAAACCAAAAATTCAAACCCCAAAATCAGAGCGGTGCATCTCCAAAAACGGCGCATGAATTGAGAATGTATCGGTTACAACATTTTTTGACGTTCGATTATGACCCAAGCGCAACGATAGAGTGGTTCAAAACAAAAAAAAAGTTCTGGGATTTCTTGTCCCCATTGTTTTTTTGCTTCCTCGGTATGTCAGGATGACACTCCTAATTTTTTAGCAAAAAATATTAATCCTAATCACTTTACCTGGGTCGATTTTGGCCAGTTATCGACCGCTATCGTAAACCAACCTCTAAATTGGTGCCGAGGTGATGATTTGACGGACGGATTTCAATTTTTTTAGGTCAATTTATGGGTTTTCGCATGCGCTGAACGCGGTGAACTTATTTATTTTACGCTCCGTCCACTAGTTATCCGGTAAACTGGCAGAGGGCGCCAGTTTATTTTACTTGATTTTACTTGAAGATAAGTAAAAATCGAAAATTTCACCGAAAATGCTGTCGCCTGGTAAAGAATTGTACTAGAAACATGCTAAAATGGTCGGATAATATGCTTTGGCATGTTCTGAACATGATTCCGTTTTTTACTATACTTTTCCGCCGATGATTGCTTCGTTTATCGGCCATAAATCTCAAATTAATAGTAGGGTAATAGACAAATTCACTCTAATTTCACCGGAAATTATGTCGCGTTGATAATTTAAGGTTCTGAAATACCTTGTGCCGATAAAATTTGGTATTTTCCAGGATACTCGGTACAAAGCCGTTGGTAATTTGGCAAGAACTTGAACCGGCATTGTACTTATTTGCCAAATATAGCGGCAAAATGGAGAAAATAGCTAAAATTTTCCAATTTTTCTGTAAAATTCCTTAGTTCCATCGGTTTTCCGGGGTCAAATTCGTAGTTCTGAATTGTCTGAACTGTGATTGGATCGTTTGAGCGTAGGGTTAAATATTGTCAGCGGTATCGGTCATGTGTAAAAGCTTGTACAATGGTATCGGGTCGTTAAGCGAATAAGTACAATGCCGGTTCAAGTCCTTGCCAAATTACCAACGGCTTTGTACATCCTTGAAAATACCAAAGTAAAAGTTTATCTTCAAGTAAAATTAAGTAAAATAAACTGGCGCCCTCTGCCAGTTTACCGGATAACTAGTGGACGGAGCGTAAAATAAATAAGTTCACCGTGTTCAGCGCATGCGAAAACCCATAAATTGACCTAAAAAATTGAAATCCGTCCGTCAAATCATCACCTCGGCACCAATTTAGAGGTTGGTTTACGATAGCGGTCGATAACTGGCCAAAATCGACCCAGGTAAAGTGATTAGGATTAATATTTTTTGCTAAAAATTTAGGAGTGTCATCCTGACATACCGAGGAAGCAAAAAAACAATGGGGACAAGAAATCCCAGAACTTTTTTTTGTTTTGAACCACTCTATCGTTGCGCTTGGGTCATAATCAAACGTCAAAAAATGTTGTAACCAATACATTCTCAATTCATGCGCCGTTTTTGGAGATGCACCGCTTTGATTTTGGGGTTTGAATTTTTGGTTTTCTGGTACTTCAAAGTATCGTTTTTCACCATGGGTTTTCGTCGGCATCGTAGCCGAACTTTTGTCTAGTTCCTGACCGCTGTGTATTGTTTGGTTCATATTTAATAGAAGCTTGTTGGGCCCTCTTCAACATCTCAGTGAATACCTTTTCACCACTTCAGATGTACATCTCCACAAAATTTTTTAATATTTCTCAATTTAAAACACAAATTGAACCCAAGAAATCAACCTATACTTATAAGGTTATAATTAAGAGGTTCATCCTGCAGACAATGCGTGTTCCTCCACACAGATTTTCAAATTTACTTCGTTTTAAGGTATTCACTGAGATGTTGAATAGGCCCCAACAAGCTTCTATTAAACATGAACCAATCAATAATAAGCTCCAATGAGGTCATAAGACGGCGAAAGCGCTCAGCTAACCAATAACCACATTATTTGAGAAGCCTATGAAAAAATCTCAACCCTCAAACACCTAAACCTACGAAGATTTTCACGTTAATGCGGAAATTGTCTCATGCGCAGTTGGCATTCAACTCTTTTCACGTCCAAGTGAAAAGAACTACAAGGGGAACAAAAATACTGTTATCAGACGTAGAGTTGTAGGATCAGTACTTACGTGTGGATTTCTTTCTAATTATAAGTTTCAGAGATTCCGATGGTGAAGAGATCCCGACAATTTGATATTCTTCAGGCAAATGTGCTAGAACAAACAACAAAAGGAACCAATTTCATTATTAATATACAGACACTGGAGGTTTTCCCAATTCTTCCTAGTAATGTATAAGGATTTACCAGTAGGAAACTATTGATTAGAATCAAGGAAATCAACGTACCTTCATGAATGTGTTCTATCAACTTCTTCTTTTCCTCTAAACTCATCTTGTTTTTGTAATGAGAGGCAGTCTCTAGGAAAAACATGGGTTTTAAAAACAAAGCAATAACTGCACTCAATAATACAGGAGATTTGGGTGAGAGTAATTGTATAGTGCAATAGTATAACAGGGTGTCTACTAGATCTGTCAAATAAAAATCGGGGACATTTTGGGGTTCTAAATGTTGAAAATCGGTGACCTTTTACAGGCTTTTATTTCTTTAGAAATAGCGTACGCTAGATCCAATAAAGCTATGAAAACTTGGAACCAAGTAATTATTTTAACTCCTCAAACGAAATAAACACCACCACCATTTTGAAGAGAACGACAATAGCAAGTAGGCACAGCTCAAAATAACCGCATTAGATGTTTCGCATCTGTTGTATGGAAAACGGTTGTGAAGCGGAGATCGTAGCAGCTGTAACAGTTGCACAGTTTCTATAGTCCCCGCCATCTGTTGTCTCATTGCAACCGATTCACTGTGAATCTGATGCGGAGAAACTGCATTAGTCGCATTTGCTTCTGTCTACGTTGCCGATGCTTGCATCTGTCACTACTATATAGATTCAAAAATCTCAATTGATTCTTTCGTATGTTTTGTGAATCCCGGCACTGGCATTATTTGATGATTATTTGGTTACCGACGCCATAAAAATTGGTGATTTCTATATTAAAATCCGTGACTTTCGGAAATATCCGTGCCTTACTATTGAATCCGTGACTTTTCCGGGAATCCGTGACCCGTAGACACCCTGTATAAGACTGTGAAATTTAACAAAAAATTGAAGTATCACATGAGAAAAGGTCGTTTTGGAGGTGAGAAATTTTTAAAAAACAAGTTCAAATGTCGAAAAAGAGGTAAAATAAGCAAGTAATCACCGACAATTTAGAGTCATTATTTTATGGCAGAATATCATCCATGTAAAGTTAATTTACCACATATTTAAAGATAACTTGCTCAAGGTGGCCCCCAAACGGAAATTTGAAATTTCCCTGACCGAACTTCAGATTCCCCTGACTAAAATATCAAAATCAAATACTGTTTTTTATCATTTTCACGAATTTTCAAAGAAAAATTGAGCTATTTAGATGGCTTCAAAATTTAAAAATTGGGAGGAAGGGGGCGGGGACCTTCAACATATCCATTTCGTACATCAAAGAATAAAACCCTAGATTTTAATGTTATATATATATATATACCTACTTCGTTAAAGTAAGGATTTGATTTGATTTGATATATAGGGTGTATTCCCAGAAACTCACTTACATTACAGCATGAAAAATTCGTTCCTTCTTGGCAAACGACAGGTGAAGTTCGTTGGCCAGCCCGATCGCCAAATTCAAATTTTCAATTTACAGTGTCTCAAAAAATTCTAAAAAATCAGTTTTTTGGCCAAAGGGCATGTGGGGTGTCACAGTCAAAGTATTTTTCAGCGCCGATTCGATTGCGACCAATCCCAGATCTCTAAGATTCACAAAGTCCTAGGTTATGTATACAAACTAGTTGTTGGTACTATCAATGGATCAGTCCGCTACTCCTGCTTGTTGTTGATTTTTCCCACACATGGTTCACTACTAAGTGTTGTAGTAGCCGAGAGCCAAAGACATATCAATGTCACAATGTATCTGCGGGTTACTCTTTGAACAGTTAAGCCAGCACTCTTGATAATTATTTTTTGACATTCGGATAACCCACCTATGAAATAATATGTAGTATGATAACGTCGACTATTGAAGTTCGATTGTTTAGGGGTTAGAATACACCTAAGAACGCTGCGAATTATTACACCAGGGGTGCCCACAGTGGGGGGGGGGGGTCACGACGCAAACTGCGTCGTTAAAATTTTTGGGGGGGGGGGGGGGGGTTAGAAAAATGAGTATTTTTTAAATTTTTTTATGAACAAGTAATAAGATTTATACTAACAATTTGCTAGCGTCAGCTATTTTCAATTCGAATTACTTTATTGGATAATATGTTGTAGAAACAGGTATTGTGCGCATGCGTTGTGAGTGCCATAATGACAGTTGTAAGTAATGACAGTTCTAAGTAATTGATTGTATTGATAGAGACCTTTAGCTGTATTTATAGTAAGAAAATGACGAACCTCTTCATTAATTGCAAGATGGTTGAAAGCCACCTTTGAAAACCACTGGGATTCATTCAGATTTGACATAATTTCTGCAATATTTGGAATAGGGTGGTATAATTTTTCTAAGTTGGTTGTTAATTGTGACTTTATAGTCACCAAAAAGCCTAATGGTTCCGTCACCTTTTAAAAATGGTACTACCGGGGTTGCAAAGTCAGAATCTTTTTTGGAAAATAGAGCGAAAATTGGGTTTTAGGTGGATACGAGCCTTAGCTTCTCTTATTTTGCCATCACCAGGTTGAAAAACATCCTGATATTTGTTAAGAATATATTCTAAACAAATTTTTATGACTTTCTAATCGAAATATAGCGCCTACTTTAGACAAGAGATCTGATACATTAATGTTCAGCACCTTCAACCAATCAAGCTCAAGGATATTAGAAAAATCTCCTGCAATCACATATAAATCTAAAATATGTTCGTTTGCAGCTTTAATCTTGGCTCGACCTCTGATTGGTACTTTTTCTCCGGTGCAGAACCGCAGACTGAGTGATGTAGGTTTTAAGGATTTGTCCGGGAATGTTCTTGAGAATAAATCATAATTTAAAATAGTTACCGATGATCCTGTATCCACTTGGAACTCGACATCTACGCCATCAAGATTCACAGTGGTAAACATTTTTGAGGCCTGGTTAGTATGACCTAACTTGAAAACGTCAAGGTTTAATCTTGAGACGACTGCTGTTGTCTTGTCTTCTGATATCTGATTATGGGATTGTTTGTTGTAATTTGTGTTCTTGGATTCTCGAATATAAGGACAAGATTGTTTTATATGACCCTTTTTGGAACAAAATCGCAAATTGCAATTATGTATTTACAAAAGCTCGAATCGTGATTTCGGTAAGAACAATGTCTACATGGTTTTCGGGAATTTTGTGGAAATCTTTTTTCCTTGATTTTGTTGATAGACGTATTGGGAGGCGTATTTTCTCCAAGTTTTGCGTGAATTCTCGCGAATTCTAGAGCTTTTTCAAAGTGCACCTACCTAAGTTCAAGGATTTTCAGTTTCAGATCGTGGTCGGAGAGACCGTAGACAAATTGTGTAGATAGAACTTCCTCGAACCAATCTGCAGGAAACTTTGAAAATCTCGCGCATTTTTCAATATTATGCAGCAAAATCTTTTAGGGACTCGTGCTCCCGATGTACCTAGTCGGTTTTGAACGTTGATGCGTTCAACTAGCACGTTTGGTTCGGGTGAAAAAAATTTCGATAATATAGTTGTTAGTTCAGTGAACCATTTGCTTTCGAGATCTGATGGCTCACACATTTCGCAAAGGCGTTCGTATGCTGGGTTCCCGATTGCATTAAGTAAATATAGGGATTGTTTACTCTCTGAAACGTTATATAACTAAAACTTAATTTCTAAACGCTTCAAATAGAAATTCCAGTTGGATTTAGTAGGATTTAGAAATTCCAGTTGGAAGAAATACAACATTCTTTATCACATCAGTGTATCATTTACATTACCTATTTAATAAATATTTAAGTTGGGGGGGGGGGGGCTCGAGTCGTTGCGCTTGGGGGGGGGGGGGGGGGCACCCCTGATTACACAAAGTTCTCATTAAAAAATTTCTCTGGCATTTGGTGGTTTCTGCAAAATTCCCTGACTTTTCCAGTTGGGGGCCACCCTGCTTGCTGTATTGGATTGGAAGTATTATGTGATATTTTATTTTTTGTGATAATCAATAGTCATTCGAATGTTTCATTCGTATAGTATCGACAATAGAATGGAAACTAGCCTCATCACATTCTTTGGTTTGCTCGATTGCCTTATCGATTCCTCTTCTTCTTTCAGACATTTTATTCATTATTTCATTGATTCAGTATTTATCAGTTTTAATAGGTAACTGAAAAAGTCCACTATTGTTTTATCTGGTCAATTGATTCGTTCATCTAACTATTTGATAACTACCTACCTGAAATTTCAACTCAAATGGTCGCAGATTTCCATGCCACTTTCATTATTTCCAAAACCAAAAATCTATACCAAATAGAATTTTTTCTATTTATTTATGAAAACGAAAACATCCCAAAAATTCTTTAGAAAACTGTAGATCGGATGTACCAACATACGAGATGTTCGCGAACAATCAAGTCGAGTCACGATACTCTAGACCCTGACCAACTAATCTGAATTTCTACTAAGGGATTGACTACTTGATGTTATGTATTTTTGAAATGCGAGCGTAGGGAGCATCCAGATCACTGATCTAAGCAAAAAACTGATCTGTCTAAAATAGTATGGCGACTGGAGCCCTGGGAATGCCAAGCGGTGGGTCAGGGTCTAGAGTCTCGTGACTCGAATTGATTGTTCGTGAACGTCTTGTGTACCAATGTATTTGAACACACCAACAACAACAGTATCTGAGATCAGATGCATCGGGTTTGAACATTCGAGAACTGAGATTTTAATTCATCGGAAATGGGAAATGAGGTTTTGCGGCGGGTCTCGAATATTCCAAATAGTTTCATTAAGACCCAGTGTTGCCATAATAATAATAATAAACATTCATTGAATGACTAAAAGGACCGATTTAGAATATTTTTTTCGTCCTTCTAATCTATTTCATTAGATACATAAAGGCACTCCCGAATATTAACCTGCTGTAGATGCTCTCTTTCAAAAATCGGAGAATCGTACAAAAGGCGGATCACTAATAAAGAATAAGCTCTAGCTCTAGCAGCGGATTGACTACAAACATTTCGAGAACCGAGATTCAAGATCTTTCTATTTCATTGGGAATGGGGGAAGATAGCTTGTCTCGAATATTCTATATAACTCATTTTCACAATTCCAATTATATAAAAATTATATTAAAAAAATGATAAGAATGACGAAATACTGAAACCACATAAAACGAGTGAATTTGAAAATAATGAAACTAAGCTGGACTTACTATTGTCTGAAGAGGGCAAAGAGGAGTTTCTCACGATCAGCGGAGCATTGGGGTCTTTGGAAGCAACTGGTGACACATCACCTGAACAGAACGAATTAGTGCATTCATTCCCATGATTTAATACCAGAAATAAAAGAATAACTGGGCGATTATATAATCATCAGGTTGGAAAATTGAGTTGAAAATGCAGTTGGAAATTGAGTTTTCGCATCATTGAATTCGTCTTGTGGAGACCTATCGTTCTCTTATGATTCCAACGCCCATTATATGTCCTAAACGAACTATTCAAGGAAAGGGTGACAGTGGAGTATCCGATATGCGTCTTGCAGCTGAACCTGTGGCTACGACTAAGGACCCAGCAAACCCTGGACGCAGATGCAGGGAAGAGACTTTCAGTCGTACGGGTTAGGCGTTGCAATGAACCGTTTCTCATGCGATTAGCAGAGTTAAGCAACGTCAAGCGTAGTACTTGGATGGGTGACTCCCCAGGTAAGGGTTAGATGTCCAAGTAATTTTCACGCTTCTGTACAGCGAACCCCAGTAGTATACTTTTTGGGGGACCTAGCCCGAAGTACTACATAGAACCTACAGATGTACTACATTGTCAAAACGTAGTGCACAGCCGCCTCATGACGGTTCTGGGTAATGTGTAGTGCGTAGCTCTCATGTAAGCTGTGTGTAGGATTTTGAAGTTTCGAGCTGGTAAGTAGTTATGCCAACGTGAAATTTGAAAAAGGTGAAGTTGTGTTTGTTGAATTTTCAACACTCTATAATAAGAAAGACAAAGAGCTGAGATTGCTGAGAAACCGTTCAAAATGTTTTCCTCATTGAATGTAATCAACTCCCTTGGTAAATCCAATCAGGAGAAGTTTAATGAGTTGAAAAAGTATTCTGAACTAGAAATTGGTAAATTATATAGTGTTGTAAAACTGAAAAAATTTCAAACAAAATTTGGTGAGAGACTTATGGTGTTTAGTGATGGATTCCGTTGTTTTTTACCACCGAGACTTGGATCGATCGATAGTGAAATTCTTGATGATCTAAACAAAAAACCTCATCTAGTATTCAGAAAATGCATAAATGGTGGAGTAGAATTTGATCAAACCGAGGACTGCGTTGGTTAGAAAACACAACTCCCTCTCGTGTAGATATCAGAACGCGTAGGTGTTGAGCGGAGAGGAACGCAGAATCAGCAGATTCCTCAGCCTCTGTAACACCATGGCAGTCTCGAAATCGAGCATTGATAGAACTGTTCTCAACCCACACCCCGCTAGCCCATCACCGAATCCACCTCTCCCCTAGTCATAAACATAACCTGCAACCATTCGACTCTGTGGAACTTAGGATCTTTTTTTTTTTTTTTTTTTTTTTTTTTAAATAAGAAGATAGACAAATTTTGTATAAGAGTACCCATTATACAAAAATTATGACGCTCTTCAAAATAACGGGCAGAGGTTCGAATTTGAGGTTGCGATTAGAACAACCTATTCATCTAGATGAAAATAAGGAATATTTACTAGGTTTGACAGGATTTTATGGTGGAAATTACGTTCTAAATGTTCCCGAGCCCATTCAAGTTAACTTTCACAACTACGAACCTGAAACTGGTGAGGATGACGATCATCAAACATTATACATAGGTAAAGGGAATTATAAAGTGAATAATTTTGAGAATTTGTTCTTGGACTTCACTAAGACAAAGTATAAAACTCTTCCTGGGTTTGATATTGATGAGGATTCGTATTATCTTCGTATGAATGAAATGACTGGTAAAATTGAAATGAAAATGCCTGCTGACGTAGATTTATCGAGTCTAGGTTATTTGCTGGGGTTTTCTCGATCAAAGTCGTCCGTGCCGAGTTATTTCAAGAAACAAACTTATTACACAGCTGAATCATATCACAGATTAGATCCTTTCAAAGTGATAGAAATCCATTGCAACCTAGTAAAACCAGCAATCACTAATCACTACACCAACTCTAATACTCACAAAGAAGAGGATATACTACACACATTCTGTCCTAAAACGGAACAGATTCGTTTTGGTTCATTAATTACAGAACAACCAAATGAAATCAATTACATTCCCATTAATAAGAGCGTGAGATCCATTAATAAAATAGAATTGGAACTTAAGAACGAGTCAGGGGTCGAACTCGATTTTTCAGGAGCAGATATTATTGTATACTTGAAATTAATCGAAAAATGAAGGAACGACTTTATTGTCTCAAATGCAAGAAAAAAACTGATAATGTTAATTCATCGATTGTTCAAGCATCGAATGGTTCTTGGAGAAAGATGGCAAAGTGTAAAGTATGCACTAGTCAGAAGAGTCAATTTTTGAAGAGGGAATGGAAATCCAATCATAATGATATTAGTACGAACGATAGACAAACAGAAGCATTGGAGTTGTATAATAAACCAATCATAAAAAAGTTCAAAAAACGTAAATTTGTGACTTTGGGGGTAGATGATTTATGGGCTGCAGATTTGATTGTGATGGCGAGCTATAGTGATGAAAATGATGGTTATAAATATATGCTTAATGTGATAGATACATTTTCAAAATATGCTTGGAGTGAGCCTTTGAAAAAGAAGGACGGAGCAACCGTCTCTAATGCTTTCCAAAAAATAATAACAAAAGCCAAAAGAAACAATCATTCGTCCCCCAATCTCCTTCACACGGATAAAGGATTAGAATTCAAAAATAAGCACTTCAAAACCATTCTAGATGAATATTCAATTAAATTATACCACACAGAGAGCTTGGAGAAATCGTCTATAATAGAGCGTTTTAATAGAACGTTGAATGGTAAGATGAAAATACACTTTTACGTAAATCAAAGTTATAGATGGATTGATGTATTGCAAAAACTCATCAAGGAATACAATAATAGTTATCACAGAACTATACGAACAAGCCCGGCGGACGTTGGTAAACACAATGAAAATACCATTTTGAAGTTACTAGGATACCAACAATCCTCAGTGATTCGGAGTGATATTGAAGTAGGAGATCGTGTGAGGATAACTAAGGAGAAGAAAACATTTGGCAATAAATAATATGGTAGTAACTGGACGAAAGAAATTTTCATTGTTGATAAAATTGTTTACACAGAACCCATCACTTACAAATTAAAAGCGTTGGATGGTGAAGAGATTATTGGTTCATTTTACCGCTCGGAAATTCTAAAAACAACGTTTTAATTTTATCATGACATTTTATTACCTATTTTGTTTTCCATAGTTGCCATTCTTCCAAAAAGCATAGTTTGACCATCTTTGCGAAGAGTAGGGAGAACGTCTTCATACACCCAATCAGTAAATTTAACAGCGTCTGGCAACTTAGAACGAGTTATTAAAGCGTATAAACCGGGTTCTGATATAAAAATGGCGCTGGGCTGCCAATTTGACGGGATTTCGAGGGTACGGTGATTTATCGTATCCTTTAATTCGTGCCACGTTTTCTTCCATTTTGGTCGCACATGTGCTAAAATAGCGTCGTTGGGCCCTTGGGCCGAGTTTTTTTTTAGCTCACAATACATAAGAATATACTAACTAAACTCAAAGCTACAATGAAAAAATCTCAAAAGACAAAAAACGAGTACGTTGTTACTCCTTTTGGTTCACGACCGCAGAAGAAGAATAAAAAATTTTCCGATATCATGAGGGCGATAATAATTGGTTCCAGTAACTGTGGTAAAACAACATTGCTTATGAACTTCATATACAAGAATTGGATCGATTACACTTATTTATACATATTTAGCAAATCACTCAACCAACCTCTTTATCAGGAATTGCTCGATCGCTATCGTTCTGTAGAAAATGAAGTAGGTCAGGAAATTTGTTTTTCGTTCGCTAATTGCGAAGATATAATTTCAGTCGACGACTGTCATCCTGATTCATTAGTGGTTTTTGATGATTGTCTTCTCGAGAAACAAATAGAAATTAAAAATTATTTCACAAGGGGGCGTCATAAAGATATATCCTGTATTTATTTGGCTCAGTGCTACAACTTGGTTGACAGGCAGGTGATACGCAATAATGTCAATATTGTGTTTATATTTCCGCAGAACAAATATTACTTGAAAAACATATATAACGACTTCGTTGTTGGTGACATGACAATGACCGAATTTTCTAAGCTTTGTGCTCAGTGTTGGGAGAAGGACCACGGATTTATAACAATTGATTTAACCAAGAACAAGAAGTGTGGGAAATACCAATGTCAGTTGAATGAAATAATATTACCGCGATAAATGAACGTTCCTTCAACGACCCCTGAACGACCCTCGAACGTCAAAAGAACGCTAAATCACGTTATTTTAACGATAAATGAACGTTCCTCCAACGACCCCTGAACGACCCTCGAACGTCAAAAGAACGCTAAATCACGTTATTTTAACGATAAATGAACGTTCCTCGAACGACCCCTGAACGACCCTCGAACGTCAAAAGAACGCTAAATCACGTTATTTTAACGATAAATGAACGTTCCTAGAACGACCCCTGAACGACCCTCGAACGTCAAAAGAACGCTAAATCACGTTATTTTAACGATAAATGAACGTTCCCAGGACAATAGATCCACTCGTAGAAAAATCCGAGGTTGTATGGAATTCACTTTTATGGGTGTATGTAGTCGGATATAATATCCTAACGTAATCGACTGGTAAACTCACGTGCAATTTCTCTTTTAGCGTACCTAGTAATATAAATTCACTCAATAGTATACAATAATAATAAGAGAGAAAGATCAAGATGGATAAACAAAAATTGATTACCAACGCTAAGGAGGCCGAGAAATTGGATATCCTTAAAAAAGAGTTAATTGCTAAGTTTAAACGCGCACAGAAGAAACATCAAGATCTCAACATTTACAGAAAAGAGGAATATAAACCTATAACAAGTGCTATAGAGAATCTCATAGAAAAGGAGGCAGCTAATGATTATAAACCTATTACAAACGCTATTGAGAATCTAGAAAAAAAAATTTGAAACTCAGCTTGTACCTTTCCAAAGATCAATAGCTCATTTTAAAAATCAATATGGCGATAATGATCAAGCGGATGACGAGGAAAGTAGTGTAGAAGAATCTAACGAAACTATAAAATTTCCTCCGGATACTCATCACAGTACACCTGTAAAAATGATATCAAATAAACCAAATATTGAGGTTGAACCAAATCCTGCAGCTGAGGCTTTAGAAAAATACCCTCAGGTAGATGAGAGTAAAATATACGATACACCCAGTGATAGAGCATCTAAACAAATGGAGTTGGGGAAAATCGCTACAAAGTTTCTACCAAGAGCCAGTGATAAATCATTTGGTCTTTATTATAATGATCAAATAGCATCGTACATGATTGGAAATACACCTGTTGTGTTCGATAATAATGATATTATAGTAGGGACCAAAAGGTATACGGGCACTTCAGGTCTTTGGCGTTTGTTAACTTATGAGAAGGCTCCATTCGAACAGCACTACACACCGCAGGATTTAGAAATTTACGAAAAAATACTTATAGATACAGAATCTATGTTCCATGGAAATAACCAAATATCCAAAAAACCAAAGTCTAGCAAAGCTGATAAATGGACATGTCTAGTTAAGCATATATGGAAAAAATACAATGATGAGAACAAAACTGAACATGTTGGATCAGGGGTGTTAAAGTTTAATGAAAATCCTATTGAATATAAATATATCGATAATTTGAACGAGCTGATTGTTCGACTTCATTACATATACAGCCAGGAAAAGGCTGGGAACAATAACTTTCATAATGAGAAAGTAGCCATCCTCAATTTCTTCAATGATCGTCTCGAAGAGATTATAGACTCTCCGAAAGGTATAGAATATTTAATCCGTTTCGTTTCAGCAGTACCAACGAAATTTCTAAAAGGAGCTCAGGTAGGATCGGGTTTGTTCAATTCAATACTGAAAAAAATTCCTTTCGAGATCCATGCTCCAGGATATAATTTTCTGGGGCCGGGGACTAATTTGGACTCTCGTTTACAGAAGGGACAAGTGGGTGTGAATAAACTCGATGAAGCCGCGAAAGAGCATGATATTTTCTATAGAGATAACCCTAAAACCGAGGACAGACACCTTGCTGACAAAGTTTTGGAGGATAAGGCATGGAGCCGATTAAGATCAAAAGATGCTGATTTGAATGAGAGAGTTTGGGCATTAGCGACAGGTACTGCAATGAATCTAAAACAAACATTTGGGATGGGGATTGAACTTAAATGAACAACTTAAATTTTAATAATCATACAATAAGAAGACGTTTCGAATACCTATTGAAACAGCAACATGAATAGCTCAATGAATTGTTCATTGACTTCTGGTCAACGAGCCAAGATCCGAGCGGCATACAAACAAGGAAACGGGGTTATCATACAGTTGAGTAAAGAACAATTGTTACAAAACAATGGTAAAGACAGAATTAGTCTCACACAAAAGCAACATAATGAAATTTCTAACTCTCGAGTAAAAGGGAAAGGGTGTCGCTTGGTATTATCAAATAGACAGTTACAAGAAAATTATAAGGGAGGGTATTTACCACTCATTTTTGCAGGATTGGGAGCTCTTAGTGGGTTGTTGGGAGGAGGTGCTGCAGTTGCTAATTCTGTGATTGATTATAAAGATAGGCAGAAACGCTTGGAAGAAACGATCAGACATAATAAAGCTTTGGAAAACAAGAAAACAGGTGGAAATGTTAAACACCGTCCTCAATCAAAATCAAAAAATTTTAAAACGAAAAAGCGAACAAAAAAAATTTTGAAGCGTTGAGTAACTTCAACATCAACTATTATGCTTCATCGAGTAAGCTAGGGATAAATAATTTTAGAGGAGTGTTCATGCGAGATACATTACCAAAAACTCCTAACATAATCGAGTGCGGAATAATAAATCTTGGTGACTCAAAAACGAGAGGGTCGTATTGGACTTGTTTTTACAAAGACAAAATGGATAAGTTTTATTTTGATTCGTATGGTGATGCTAACCCTCCGAAAGAATTAGTTTCGTATCTTGGTGGAAGTCGTTTATTCTACAATGAAGACCGGATACAAAATTACCACGACCCGCCTATATGTGGGCACTTGTGTCTGGTAGTTTTGTTCTTGTTGGCAAATGAACGAATTCCATTCAACTCTATATTACAAAAACTGAAAAAAGACAAATATTTTTGGGATAGTTGGTTTTAATAGAATTTTTACCCACCTCTGCTTTGCTTTTCAATTTTTTTTTTTTTTTTAACTTATAATAAGAGGGAAAACAGCAGAGAGAAAATCTTTGGTAAACGAAACAATGGGGAACGTATTCTCAAAATATATGAAGGATATTACTCGCTCCGAGTACAAACACTACTACCCGAACAGTACTCAAAATTTCAATTCACCAAACAAAAGGACAGAATTTAACATCGATTACGGAGATGGATTTTCCATGTCCAAGTACCAATATTTCATCTCTGGTACGTTGAAGAAGGCTGATGGCACTGATTATTCTGCCGATACAAAGGTGAAGTTGGTTGATAACTTTGTTCCATATTTGTTTTCTAGAATCGAGGTGAAAAAGCACAATTACTTGATTGATGAAGTTGAATACCCTGGTGTTACTAGCACAGTTAAGAGTACTGTTTCGTACAGTAACTCAGAAATTAAAGCTCTTTCAAATAACGGTTCTACATCACTATGTAGTGCGGAGAAAAATACGTTCTACGTATGTGGGAATCTGTCACATTTAGGTCTAGGGTTTTTTGAAGATATTAAAATACCATTTTACAAAGGAGGATTCGTAATTTCCTTTATCAGAGATACAGATGCTAATGTTATTTACCGATGGAAAGTGAGGAAACAAGATGGTACTGTAACTGACCTACCCGCAGAAGGAAAAGTAATCATAAATGAGTTTTTGATACGAGTACCACTAATTGAATTTGATCCCCTATGCAAAATCAGGTTGGTGAAGGAATTAGCTGATCTAAAAAATATACCGTTCCATTTCAGGAATTGGCAGTGTATCCAAAAACCGAGTATCAACGGAAATACTTTTACATTTGATGTAACTAACATTTTTAGAAACATTCAAAATCCTACATTCGTGATGGTAGCTTTCCAATCTGAAACGGGTCCTCAGTTGCAGGATTCTTCGGTTTTCGGCTCTATGAACGTAAAAAATATACGGGTAAAGATAAACGAAAACGTTTATCCTGAAGAAATGGAGAACTTTAATATAACGGATGGTAACTACGCTCTTGCTTATGAAATGTATAAAGATTTTAAAAATGTTTATCAAGATAATAATGATATGCTTTACGATTGTGTCAACTTTATAAATAAAAAATGTGTTTACGTTATTGACACAAGTAAACATACGGATAACATTTCAAACTCAAAATCAAATATTATAATTACGGTGGATTTTTCAGCCAATCCTCCTGAAGGAACAAATGTTTACGTGGTATTAGTATCTCACATAAACTTGAATTACGATATTTTGAATAACGTTGTAAGACCAAATACGTAGATCTTACCTAAAAATAAAAATTAAAAAAAAAATTAAAAACTTATAAATAAATAAATAAAAATAAATAAATAAAATAATCAATTTCAGGAATGGGAACTGTAGACTACTTAAGTTGGCCTCCGAACCGCCCCTTAATAGCCAACCCTTAAACCTCACTTTAAATAAAATACAATTTCCCGTTCCTGTTTTTTTTTTTTTTTTTTTCCTCCTTACTTTTTTAAAAAGTGACGTCTATAATAAGAGTGAAGTAAGCTCTATTTATTATAGGGTTCTTCTATTCGGGGATCTTATAATGCCCCCATGGTAAAGTATTTATTTTATTTTCCTCAACAAACTGTTTGTCGTCGTTAGAATTAAGAGCTTTTTTGTTCATTGTTATAGAGTACAATGTATGTTTATAACTCCTGATCAAATTTTGCGTACGATACTGATCCTTCCCCTCAAAGAGGCATGATTTCAGATCATCCATGTTCATGGTTTGTTTAACAATATTTTTTTTAATCCCTTTACATTTTACGTGATTTGCAAGCCTATCCTCTTTTCTGACATATGAATTACTATATAATTTGGATCTCAGCCCACAGAATTCTACCAGGGGGGCACCATTAAGTTCATCCTTAAATTTACCAATCACCTTTTTATTATTTTTACTATAACACGGGTGACTATCTTTCGGTTCGCTCGTATCGAATTCATCAATATTTTCTTTTATGATTTGATAAGGGTCAATCGAAGTTTCAATAAAGTAGCTATCTGTATCGATGTAACACAGATTGAGATTAGGATCGTATTCAAGGAGTTTGTTGTAGAAGAAATCATACATTAAATGTTTGGACAAATCCAAGACAGAAAATCCTAGGTATAAGGGTTGATTAAATTTTATCGTGTTACGAGTCATATGACAAGCGACAAAATCTTCATCAAAAATTGTGAATCTAGAAAACGTAGGTTTTTTCGCTAATTTTTTTGCTCTTTTTTCATCACAGAGTCTAATATCTTGACGCTTCCGTAAATTCATCATCGTCCGTCCAAATACAGAATTATTCATGAGCTTATAGAAATCTTTTTCAAAGTCGTTTGAACTAGCTGCGCGTTTGTTGGTATTGAAGTCTATGTATGTTTTCATAAAGGGTTTCTGATTGAATATGATGACGCGATGAATAGCGGTAATTTCCAAACCTAAGCTAATGTACAATTTCAAATTTTCTATATGTACAACATATCGGTCTTTGTTATAGAGAGTAGTACATAGCTTTTGATTGTGGTGTTCTGGAGCTAATGGGAGATATTTATGATGATCGTGAAGTGATTTTGGATAATGCAAATCAACCTCAAAAATCATTCCCTCTGGGTCATTTTCGTCATATTTTTTTATTATATTTTTCCAAGATTCCATATCATGGTTAGTTGAGGGAATCCATTCAAATTTCTCGTATGGGAGTGAACGAGACAAGGCCCATCCATACAGGTTATTCGCGTCAAAATAACTAAGATAATTAATCGGTTTACTAGCATCGTAATCGTTGAGGTAAGGATTGTTGGCTTTAACGTGCCGTTTCGTGCATTGGGAAATACCACCTCTTATGCCACTTTCAATCATCAAATACATATCATAGTCTGTTATCAGATCCATTTTTATTTTTGTTAATTTTAACATAGCATCCCAAGCCAATGAAGGAGCTGTAATGTAATGAGCTGGGTCAAGTTGGTAATTGTTTAAGCAAACGTTTCGAAAATTCTCGAAAACATCCGCTAGAATCAATACATCTTGAATGTTATATAAATCCGAATAATACCCCAGAGTTTTAAATTTTAACTTATTCCATACGCATAGATAGTGATTGTATTCTTCGAGGCTTATTTTTTTATTGTTGAGGGAATCGTGAAAGTCATTTTGAGACAGCTTTTGGTTATGGTCTAGTTTCTCAATCGTATCCATGAATTCATAAGGGAATATTCCTTTTCCTCGCATCATGGTAAAAAGCTCATTTTCATCATTTTCCTTTCTAAGAAAATATTTCCCACTAGCAGATTTATTCCTGATGAAGCTATTGAGATGTGTGAATTCTTCCGGTTTCAAGTTTTGCGCTAATTTTTCAAGTGAACTCGCCATGAACCTAAATGTGTCTACAAAGCACAGCTTCAAATACCCCTTTTTCAACCTAATCATGTTTTTTGAGAAGGTTATATATTTTTCTTCCGAATTAGCTAATACAGAGGTTCTATTTTTCCTATCACCATATTTGAATAATTCTTTTATGAACAGATGAGAATCATACCCTGATAAGTTATGACACAGCACTGGGATGTTTGTAACTAATTGTCTCCCAAGATTACATTTCGAATGACTACAGCCTAAATAGCGAGAGGTAAGATGGCAATGGTCTCTGTGTTTATCTGATTCCGGTTCAATTGTTTTTTCACAAATGTGACATGTATTCGATAGCTGGAAAGCTCGTTCCTCTTCGTCGGTCAATCGCATCGGTAAAGGATTCTCATATTTTTTCGCGATATATTTCAAGATTCCATGAAGTTTTTCGATGAGCTTGCGAGGAATATTTTCAAGTTCCTCCTGATTTTTAGCTCGGTAACAACAAGGTTTTTACATTTTCCCATCCACCCTAGATACTAAATATGTTGTAAATCCATAAGGAATATGTTTTTTCGTTTTTATAGTATACGAATTGTCATCATAATTTTTTTCGTCAGCCAATTTTTGGTCAGACAGCAAACATTCAAAATCAATATAAATTACAAATGGATGTTCGAATTTATTGTGGAAGTTTTTAAATTCCAAACTGCTTCCTTCAGGAGGCATAATAGGTTTAAGAGGCTGATGGTGGCCACAATATTTTAAATGTTCTGCAAGTTTATCTTCCTTTATAAAAGATGATAAGCATCTCCGACAAAAGAATAATTTTTCCTTGTGTTTGGTGATTTGGGAACGAACCAAGTAAGATAAATTCTTTATATATACATAATGGTTATTTTTTTCATTTGTTAAGTATAACAGATCAATTTGTTTTTCAGCACAATGTTGATTAGATATCAATAGGGGTCTAATTTCGTTCCCAGAGATCTCATAAACGTTGATAGCCATACTGGGATAACCAGCATATCCATTTTGGCTCTTTTTCTCAAATTTAGGGATGTCATTAAAAGTCATGGGGTATTCAAATCCTTTGAAAATCTCATCATTCACTCGGTGTACATAATGACTTACATTTTGAGGATTTTTCCTTTGGATGATATCTACAGCACAACATATTGAATAAATGAAACATAGATTATCTGAAGTATTTTTAACGTTTATGCATGCTTTTTTATTTTTGACCCACTCTGGTAACTCTATATAACTCGAACCGCTCAGAGGATTGAAATTGCTCAAACTCAGGATTAATCTCTTAGGTCGATATAACGACCAACCTGATCCAGAGGCGGGTTGGTTCTGTGTTTCTCTTTTTTGTAAATCATCAAATTTTTCGTCTAGGACATTATTCAAATCAATATTTGTTGTAATAACGTCCGATTTTGTATGAAAGTACATGTCTGTGAATTGGGTTTCCCCATCGATTTTTTCACGCGAATATGTCACTTCCAGGCTTAACTGCAACTTGATTGAAGGATTCAAAATCCAATATTCCAACAATTTGTCTATCATCGCATTTTTTAATGACGCCAAGAATGTAGGTATGTCAATAGGACCTTTAAGATACGTCCATATAATCTTTTTGAACTGTGGATTGATTGTCATTGTCTCTTCTGTGGAGAACGACTCATTCAAATTTTCTTGATTTATTTTGGTGTTGTTAATGTGTTTTACAGTTTTAAGATGACGAGCCCAGTTCGATTTCGTTACCAGAATATTACATAAAGAACAATGTTTTTTACCTTGTATATAAGGTGGGGAAGTTTTTGGAACCGTGGAGTTCTGAGATTCTAAATGTTTTTGAGTTTTAAGATGACGAGCCCAATTTGATTTTGCTATCATAATATTACAAGTAGAACAATATTTTTTAGAACTTACATTCATTAAAGAGGCACCACTAGTGCGAGAACTAGAGGCTAAGTTTTCGGAGGGTGGTTCGACCCTATATTGACCGGTAATAGGATCTTTAACTAGTTTGATTATGATTCTCTCCCGATCTGTGGGGATTTCTTTTGGAGGAGAGTGAGGCGCCTTTTTAGAAATGAGTGAATTTTCACCTAACGATTTAACTATTCTATCAGGATCAGCGTGAATCTTCCTTACAGGGGGTGAGGGCATTGATTTAGAGGTAGAAAGTGCTCCTCCGCATTTTACAGAGAAAGTCCGTCCGTCTAGGTATGAAAATAAGATGCGGTATAAAGTGTCAGATAGGTGAGGCTTCACTTTAACCAAGAGACCTTTATGTAGAACCTTGATGCTTTTACTGTGTCCAAGAACACTCCTAGACACACTTTTTTGCTCTCATACGTCTCAAGAATACTGTCAATAACTCGATGTAATTGGTGGGAACAGGAGTGAGAGGAGCGGAAGCCAAACTGCGTATCTGGAAGTAATGAAGAGAGCGCCGAGAGAAGATGAGGAAGCAAAAGTCTTTCAAATATTTTTGAGAAGAGTGGCAGTAGACTGATGGGCCGGTAGCTCAACGGGTCATCAGCACGTTTATTTGGCTTCTTGACCATTACTACGTGGGCATGCTTCCATTTATAAGGAAAGTATGTCGTTCTAAGTACTGCGTTATAGATTTGAGTTGACAATTCCTTTGCGTGGGAGGCATTTGAGAAGCTGCTTAGTTATTAAATCGTGACCTGAAGCTTTTTTGTTGGGAGAACGGTTTATAGCATTACGAACTTGCCCAGGTGTAAAGAAGAGGCGATGTGGTTGGAGCTGGAGAGGTTCTTCAAGCTTAGTATCTATCTCTTCGTCAAATACAATCTGATGGGGGAAATGGAGTGAAGAAGTTGTCCGAAGATATCCGCTTTGTTCTGTTCTGTCGTGTACCATTGCCCCATTCTTTTCAGAGGTGGAATGCTTGTTCGGTCGCTAATCATGATTTTAGTTTTTCTCCAAAGCGAGCAGTCTTTAGTATTGAGGGTTAGTAGTTTTGTTTGTTCTGCTCTGTCCTGTTCTTCCTTCAAGTTGCCTTCAGTTCTTGGGTCAGTTGGTTGAATCTTGTTTTGTCAGAAGGATATTGGGTGATTTGCCACCGCCTCCTCGCCGCATTTTTCGCATGTAGAAGGTTTAAAACCACTGGAGAGGCTGTTATTACATGTCTCGGGTTCTTGGCTCGAGGTTGCATGGATGCGGAACAGAGAGGATTCGACGATATTTTGAGGAGTATCACAAATAGGACTCAACATGAGGGGAACATGATAATATTGCTCTAAATTTTCCACAGACACAGCAGATGTTGAGGGGAACAGAGAGGATTCGTCGATATTTTGAGGAGTTTCGCAAATAGGGCTCAACATGAGGGGAACATGATAATATTGCTCTAAATTTTCCACACACACAGCAGATGTTGAGGCGCGTCTAGGAGGAGGCTCCATTTTGGCAGGTCGTGTTGGTTTCCTAGAAAGAAACTCTGTTAAACTATCTTTAATGTCAGGAAGTGTCATATATTTTTTAAAATCAATGCTTTTTTCTCTGCATTTTACGCACGTATCTCCACTGTTTTTTCTAGCAACAGAAATTGGAAAAGATTCATTTTTTGGATCATAAAATCCTTTGCTAAATTTATTTTCATTTTTGACGATATTATTTTTATGGGTTGTGGATTTTAAATGTCGAGCAAATTGACTTTTCGATCGATGAACTGAGCAAATATCGCAATATTTATAAGTTGCGTCCTGAAAAGGGCGTTTGTCGGAGGAAAGTTTGTCTCCAGAGAAAGGCATTTTAAATATTATTTTTTCCTTTTTAATCTCGATGATCGATCGTAAGAACAGGTGTCGGCACTCGTGATAGTACGCTCTTATTTATATAGCTCAAAATCGACGGTGTACGAAGATACTACAGCAGCTTGAAGTCGCGATAGTACTCCCTTCTTCACCTAGCTCAAAATCGACGGTGTACGAGAATACTACAGCAGTTTGAAGTCGCAATAGGTAGCTCTCCTTTACCTAGCTCAAACTCGACGGTGTACGAGAATACTACAGCAGTTTGAAGTCGCAATAGGTAGCTCTCCTTTACCTAGCTCAAACTCGACGGTGTACGAGAATACTACAGCAGTTTGAAGTCGCAATAGGTAGCTCTCCTTTACCTAGCTCAAACTCGACGGTGTACGAAATTACTACAGCAGTCTAGCGATAGTACTCCCTTCTTCACCTAGCTCAAAATCGACGGTGTACGAGAATACTACAGCAGTTTGAAGTCGCAATAGGTAGCTCTCCTTTACCTAGCTCAAACTCGACGGTGTACGAGAATACTACAGCAGTTTGAAGTCGCAATAGGTAGCTCTCCTTTACCTAGCTCAAACTCGACGGTGTACGAGAATACTACAGCAGTTTGAAGTCGCAATAGGTAGCTCTCCTTTACCTAGCTCAAACTCGACGGTGTACGAAATTACTACAGCGGTCTAGCGATAGTACAACCTTCTTCACCTAGCTCAAAATCGACGGTGTACGAGAATACTACAGCAGTTTGAAGTCGCAATAGGTAGCTCTCCTTTACCTAGCTCAAACTCGACGGTGTACGAGAATACTACAGCAGTTTGAAGTCGCAATAGGTAGCTCTCCTTTACCTAGCTCAAACTCGACGGTGTACGAAATTACTACAGCAGTCTAGCGATAGTACAACCTTCTTTATATAGCTTCGACGGTGTACTGAGGAAAATCATGTAACTGAGGTCTATTTATAACCTCGGTTGCTAAAGGTGAAGTCACAAACAGCCAATCAGCGTCAAGCAATCATCCCAATTGTACTACATAGATCAGGTGAGGTCTAAACAACCAACCAGCGTCTAGCAATCATAGGTGACGTCATGAATAGCCAATCAACGTTCAGTGTTTATATTGTGAGGGTGAAGGGGAGGGGATACGTTGCAAAATATTCATAATTCTAGCTGTAAAAAAAACTATGTCTTACCTTTTGGTATACGCTCAACTCCATATCTGATGAACCATTTTACACTAAAACTGTTCACTGGAAACTGATCACTCCGTGTACGCCCGAATTCTAGTTTGCGAGACTGTGCACTTCTAAGTTTAGAATAAATTTGAAATAAAAATGGATCTGGTAACGTACTATGATATTATTGTGTAATTATGTACTTGAAAATTACTAAACATGATACCATCACCTCGGTTAATAACACTTGGAAATTCCATCAGTCACTCCGATACGGACGGATTCTCAAGCGAGACTGAATCTTGTGAAGGACCGATCTTACCTCCGGGAACTATTTGCTGACGTTAGCGTCTGCAGGCTGGGAACGGATGTGATGTTGCTACGCTGATAATAATTATGACTCAACTCTCAACTTCACTGGTCCCCCTCCAGAACATTATTTCATTCCTGACCCACTGTTGGTATCCACGCAACATTTAAGAACCTTTAAAAACAATTTCACTTTTTTTTTTCAATTTCCCTTTAGAATTTTTTTTCTCAGGATCTGCAACAACTTCACCTTTTTTAAATTTCACGTTGGTAGAATTTTGTTTCCAGCTCGAAACTATAAAAACCTACACACAGCTGAGCTGACATGACCAGTCATTGAGAGCTACGCACTTCACATTGACCCAGAACCGTCATGAGGCGGTTGTGTAGTACGTTTGGACAATGTAGTACATCTGTAGGTTCTATGTAGTACTTCGGGCTAGGTCCCCCAAAAAGTATACTACTAACCCCTCTCCACTCATGGGGGCGAGGCAATGAGTAGCTTTAAGCGAAATCATCAGAACAAATTCTGATCCTCCTTGGAGGACAGCTGATGACGTCCGCGACGCCCATGGCAGTCGGACGAAAAGCCGCAACCTGCAATGGTTGCTTACTTTACTTTACGTTCTCTACTGCAGCTGGAGTCTCATTAGCTGTACCTTTGTGTCATTCCGTCACCAGTAGTGCATTTGAAGATGTTGCTGAGGAAAGTGGCTCTGTGCTTGATTTCAGAAGAGGAAGAAGACAAGCATAACTTAGATCCTCAATTCTGATTTTCTGTGCTTCTGCTGATTCTTCTGGTTTCTGAATCCTTTTTCTGTATGGTGGCAATTATCGCTCAAGAACTGCTAGGAATGTGACTTAACTGCGGAATGACATCGTGGGGTGACTGACGTGTTCTTATCTTTCATTCCCCAGTCGCTGATTCCATTTTAGGCCATACAAATAACTCAACTATCCTCCTCTGTCGGCAACCCTATCATTGGGTTTAGTTTCCGCCAAGCACTCACGCACAACAACCCTGAAGATCTTGGGGTGTCTTCACCCCGCAGTGTAGTTAACCACAAATAATTCAGACAGTTTTTTTCTTTTCTTTTTTTGCAAGAAAAAATATTTATTTGAAAAGAAAAATAATTTTGAGTTCACCCGTTTTAGTATTTTTTACAGCTACATTGATTTCCCTATAAAACTGATGATAAGGCACAAATATATTCAAGAATTACAATTTTTGTAGTGAAATAAGAGGACCAGGTTAAAAAGGGTCTCCTTTCAATTCATCTCACACCAAAGGAAAATGACATTTGTTAAGATTCTTTCGCATATATTGTCACATGATTATTGATTAATCAACTTTTCAGAATGACTCAGAGGTACTTTTTTCATAAAATTGTCCAAAATTTGTCATAATTTTGTTTTCCTGAAGTGAAATTCTAATTTTTAAATTAGGTATTTCTTCAATACAGGCCGAAAAAGATGTGTTTGAATATTTTTATTTATTATTATTTTATTTATTTTTATAAACTACTAGCTCAATTAACTTCTCATTTGAATCGCTTTGCCTCCCTTCCCCTCGCATTTTGATCAACTTCCTCTCACTTTTTCTTATATCCAATTCGGGATTCAGATTCAGCGGAATCAAACCTGTGTTTCGCCTGCAACCACCGTCCCAAAAAACGTCTCTTTATGAGGTATATTTTAATGAGAAAAAAAACGAAGTTTTTCGACGGAATTTTTGAGAAAACGGGTCCGTACTCTTTCATTTTATTGACGCATTTCCCGATACTTTTTTTGCGATCAGATCGTGCCGCCGTCTTCCTCGTAGAAAAACCTACGCATTATATTTTTTATGGAATTTTTGATGGCTGTTTAAAGGTTCAGGGGATGCGGGGAAGTCGAAAAGAACGGGAAAAAAGCACACATTAAAACGGGTGTGGTGAACTCACCACTTACCACCGACCCTTTTCAGGGCCACCAAAATTGAGTTCACTCATAAAACAAGGTAAAAAAGACGTTAGGCTACCTCTAGACGAAACAAGATAAATCGCCGAAAAGATTATACAAATTACATAATCGCAAAGGCAATAAACACGTCAGAAGGTAAAATACGACAAGCTAAACGCTCACTGCACGAGCAAGGCTAGGCAAGCCGACAATGTGACACACAAAAATTACCTTGATATAAATGACATTGAAGCAATAGCCAAGGGCAAAGAAAGCCAGAGGCGCTCTATCGAGAAGGGGGAGAAGAAGATGTTTCACCCCCGTGACACCTCAAGCGCACTCGATCAAATCGGAACAGCCAATCAGACGCAGCATCCGGCTCCCCGACGAGTATAAATACAGCAGCTCCAGCCCCTGTATTGCATACCGATCTCTGCCTCTGATCTTGAAGCTACCTTCCGACTCTTGAAGAACTCTGCCTTCCAGCCTACTGCGATTGAAACTCCATTGGGATTGACTGAGGACAAGGCTCTCAAGCCAGTTGACAACGAGATTCACGACACGCGCCTTCCAGACTACCAGAATTCAGAGTAAATCGAACAATACACTTCGTATTGTTCCCACTCTAGTCTCGTTTCAGCCGAGACGCTGAAAAAGCATTCCTATACGGATGACGCTGTTTAGTTCCAGAAAGTCTTGCCACCCGGGCTCGTAGATTTATTTACGAGCCGCCCACTGGGACAAGCCGGTTGATCTCAAGCAAGCCCACAGAGGCCGATCATCCGATATTTTTTGGCGGACCTACTGTATCGAGCGAGCCTCACTCGCTTGATAGATAGTCGACCCCAGGAGGAACCTCCGAATTTATTTGGAAGCGAGTCCCCGAATTTAGTTCTTTTCAGAACTAAATGAACTCTTCCAAATGGAGCGAACACCTAGTTTTCGCCTTTTGGAAAACCAATATGAAGCCAGCACGACGGAAACTCCGGTTTCACGGTCAGCTGAGCCTTCTCAGTGTAGCGCCAGACAGGCAGGCGCCGGCCTACAGGGTCAACCTCTTCCCGCCAATGAAATGGGCGTAGTTCCGGCATTTTCCGCATCCGGCGCCGCCTACGCTAACGGGCAAGGCCCAGCCTCCCTCGCAGACTCTCAGCCGTGTATCTCACACGCCGGTCTCGCGGCAAACACGAGCCCAACTCGACGCCCTAAAACACAGGAGGATCGAGCATATTTCATGGAACAATCGTACGCATCCCCTAAGGATATAAACTACATGGCCAACCAATATCAAACCCCTTCCGAAAGGGTCCCTTGTGAATTAAATTCACGAGCGGAAATACGCCCATCTTTGTCGACTGGGTACACACCAAATAAGAGTCTTTTTCAAGACTCTCGAAACCAACTCGAACACGAAACAAAAGTTAGTTTTCAGTACTTTCAGACTCCAGTTTCGTATGGTCATGAGAACACTCAACAAAAGCCCGGGAATTTATATTCCCGATTCGAAGAAACTCATAAAGATCAGCGTCGCGAAGACCTATCTAGAGAGGCATTACTCCACGGCACACACACTCCATACCCTACTAAACACAAAGATATGCGAGACAACTACGGTACTTCTTCGTACCTACCACAAGACCCTTTTCAAGGGTTAAGCCCGTACAACCACATGTACAATGTGGCTAGTGACATCCCACTGGGAATACCAACTCCCAGTAAAACTTACATAAATCCACTACAACGGGCTCCCACCCCCCTCCCGCCCTACAGCCTATGGTTCGGGTGGGATTAGAAAATTTTAAAATCGCTTATACACCCGTTCGGAAAACCCCAAGACGATCCCCCCACTCGTAGACTCCAGACACTCAGCCGTTTGGCCGTGCATAGCATGGACAGACAGACAGAGTTTCATTCTTATAAATAATGAAAATTTTGTTCTGTTGTACACCTCACAGTGTAATCAAGTGTGTAAAAAAAAAGAAGAAAAAAAAAAAAACACGGTGTTATTCCAAGGTTAAGGAACACAAAATAAGGTTCAAATGTGTATCATTTAGGTACCATACGTTTGGAGATCGTTCATGTATCACAAATAACAACGAACGATTGGCATTTTTTTTTAAATCTTTGTGTCACAGACACGGAATTTGACATAAATTTCAAAAATTATAGCTAGTGGGAATAATAAGTACAATGCAATGAATCGCCGATAAATGGGTTTCTTTTAAATTAAACCGGACTAGTTCATTTCAAAAACGTCCTGTATTGCAGGCATGAACAACATTTTCAAGCAAATTTGAAATTTGAGCACTATACTTTATCTTTATCACCCCTGAACAATTAAAACTAAATAATAAATAAATAAATAATCTGTATTCCGGGAATAATAAAATCACTACAAAATGAATAATAGGTCATGAGAACCATGAAAGCATGTATGTGGACTGGTTCGCACAAATGAACTCGAATCACAACACTCGGCACAAGATTCGATGGCACTTTTTCCAACTTTTTTGGTAGGCAACCCCCTTTACATGTTCAGGGTTTTGTCCGACCCCCTTTCTCAAACAAATCTGCAATTCATCGTATTGATTGTGGCAGTAATCAACTAGGTTGGGACTAATGCGGGCCACTTAATCCTTAATTAATTCTTACCTTGATGAAGCTGTTCGTGAGGATGTGCTAAGCATACGTACAAGAAAACCTCATAGAACTGTCAACTGACGGAATGCTCAAACTGGAATTTTATTCGCTTCTATTGGATGTATTAGCCGTACGGGTTAGGCGTTGCAATGAACCGTTTCTCATGCGATTAGCGAAGTTAAGCAACGTCGAGCGTGGTGAGTACTTGGATGTGTGACCGCCCAGGTAAGGGTCAGACGTCCAAGTTCACGCCATTTTCACGCATCTGTATGGCGAACCCCTCTCCACTCAAGGGGGCGAGGCAATGAGTAGCTTTAAGCGAAATCATCAGAACAAATTCTGATCCTCCTTGGAGGACAGCTGATGACGTCCGCGACGCCCGAGGCAGATGGATGAAAAGCCCCAACCTGCAAAGGTTGCTTACTTTACTTACTTTTGACATGGATATGTCTTTTGGCTGGAGGCTCAAGGAATTTTTTGGGACACTTTTTTTTCTCCACACAAAATGCAACGCTCCGATACTTTAGATTATTATTAACTCGAAAAGTGAAGGCTAGGTAGAAATCAATGAGGTACTACCGCAATGAAGTACGTAATTCCGACTTCCTCAACAACCGACTTAGACTTCAGTTTTAGCATGAAACGACCCCACGTTCCCAACATCCCAACAGAGTGGAAAGTAATGCCCACTTTTAGTTTCCCAACATCCCAACAGAGTGTAAAGTAATGTCTACAACTTTGACATATCCATGATCTATTGTTTTTCCCCTCAAGGGAGAAATTTATATGTGGGTCATTCTCTTTCATAGAGCTCATCTAAAATAGCCTTTCCAATGCTCTTTTACTTACTAGATGTATTTTGGGAGAAGGGGAAATCACAGTACTCAAGATTTTTATCAGATCGCTTTAAAACTGTAAACTCCACTCGCAAAGTCATACCTTGTGTGAACTCATCTTTTCGTCCGCTGCCAACCATCGAAACGAAAACCGAAACAGATTGGAATTGGAGGCTGATTGGTTCATATGCGTCAAAAATATCGAGGCCTGATTTCATGTATTGATGAAATACAAAAAGGAGACTCTTCTCATAAATTGGCAGTTTGTTATGCTTTTTTTTAAAATTCATTTATTGGTTTTATATTAATTGTACATGTACTAGAACTACAATGAAATGGGGATGGTGTATACATCTTGAAATTTCGTATGTGTTTGAAATTCTGTTTCATGTCATTTTTGTAGTTTGCTATGATCTTGTCAAATGTTAATTTCTGTTTCTGTGCCCAATATTATTTTCTGTGCCGTTTTTGGTTTATTATTTCCAATAATAAGCCTATGTGATCGTGTAGCAAAAAATTTTTATAACCCCCCCTCAAACTTTGTCACTTTACGTTTCAAGGTGTGTAGAATCCAAATTTGAAATGTCCATCCGCCGTCCGCCGTTCGCCGTCCGGGCCATAAAAGGCCTAAGAATTGACTTAAAAAACCCGTTCTTTCGCACATAGACTCCATTTGGGGTCTAGTTGGTCCTAACGTTTAACCATCCCGATCGCTTTACTCGCATAGATGCTATGGGCCAAAAACAGGCGAAAAAGTCTATTTTTCTACGCGCGCACGCCTGGCACGCTTGGCAGGGGGTCACGGTGGGTGGTGAGGAGGGGTGAGCGGGGGGGTGGAGTGAGAGGCGGCGCCGGCGCCGCGGCACCTTGTGGTGGGTACGGCGCCGGCGTTCCTTCGAGGCATGAATATATGTTTTTTTCAAGGTCATATTTGTGTGTTAATACCAAAGCTTTTCCTACGCATATTTAATAACATATCCTCTCGACTTTTCGTACGTACTTAGATAATGGTATTATTAAGGCAATAACTATTTCAATAGATAGGAGCTCAAATCGAGAAATATAAACATGCGTATATAATTATAGAAGTATAGGTTGTGGCAACTCGAAATAGGACACGCCGAGGAGTCTGGACCAGCCTTATGACGTACGCAAGCCAACTAAAACTATGATCATACTCAATTGAAAAAATAATAAACCTTTGTGAAATAATTTGCAGCGTTTTTTGTTGTGGAGAGGCTTTCCCCCGTGTTTGGCTGGTCAGGGCCTGAGGGCCCCGACCGTCCCGGACCCACCCACCATGACGGCTCCCGGGGCCACCAGCTCATTTCTGAACAGGCAGCCCTTAACTGATGTTGTGAAGACGCTCCACACATCCTGGAGAATTGATCGTCAAGGGGGCCCGGACTGGCCAAAACCCCCGACCCATTCCAGCTGTTTGCTCTGGGTTTTCCTTCTTTCTTATTTTCCAAAACTTTTTGATTTGCTTGAACAACTAATAGTCTTTAGTACTTTTCATAATGGCTATCTCAAATGTCTATCTCACTTTTTTTCAAAAATTCAACTGAAGAGGAGTCACTGTCAAGGAGGTCGCCCCCGGGCCGACCTGAACAACCTAACCATTCTCATTAACGATTTCACCAATAGTCCATCAAATATTCACATTACTATTAACTAAAAATGCTAGAAGGCTAGCAATAACACTTGATTTTGAAGTATGAACAATTGAGTCAAAATTAAAAGGACGTTCTAAATTTATAACAGAGTCGAGTCGAAGAAAAGTTTCCTCTTTGCTTCATGTCTGTGGGATAGCATCAGTACGTGTTCCAAGTCATCCAATTCACAGAGGGGAGATGTGATCACATTAATACGGAAGAGATATGATGAGCAGATTCAAACGTTCATTCTTATCCTTTACATCATCTGAATTTCTCTTCTTCCTATCCCTTCGTGTTTATTTGTTTCTTGTTTAATAAATTGAATGCATTTATGAACGAAATTGTTTCTCCTGGTTTCTTAGTAACACCTTCCGACCTCGATATGATGCACTTTGAAAACAGCTGCTCTATGGCATCGATTCGCAATATGATTTCAGTTTAGGCTCAGACTCATGTTTCGGGGACATTCTTCTAAAATGTCGCTCTGAATTGATCAAACCCCTCACGAATAATTTGGTAAGTGAAAAAAGTTGGACCTGATTGTGTTCCCTACACTTAACTTAAATGTTATCAACACTAAATGAAAATAAATACAGCAATATAGAAACGTAATCATACCACTCGGTGGAGGTGGTAAGATTGGCATATCAGGTACATCAGCAAAAGGATCTACTGTAACACTGCAGACATCGGTGAGGGGTCCACTGGGAACTTCCACGAAAGGGCTGATGCCTGTGAACCTTTCATCAGCAACTTGATTGTCTGCTTGGTCACCATGACTCTTAGGATCTGTAAAATGAACATATAAATACTACTTGATGCATATCAAAGTAATAACAAGCTTAACTGTTCGAACCCACCTTTGAACATAGCTTTAATTAACACGGAGTTCAATCCACTCCTTCTTTTCAACCCCTAATCTTCTGTCCTACCTTTGCCTGTTGGTTTTCTCAAATCTTTCCAATACAGTGAGAACATGCACCTACTCGTAGTCCCAAACATTAACTGTCGACCTGTCAATAGTAAAATCCCTCTTGGGAATGTATAGACCGTTAAGTCCTTCAGCATTAGCCTAGTTGGCTGGCTGTGGGTTTGTCCCTCCATTGTCCACATACCAAATGGAGATAAGTGCAGTTATATTCCCCTACCTCATTCCCTTTGTAATGCATTGCGCATTTCTATTGGATCCCCTCCTTATCAACCTGACCCCCACTAGTTTCTTAGTTTCTTTTGGATTTTACGTGTCTTGAGATGAAATGTGTGTTCAGTGACTTCCTATTCATTTAACCAAACAAAGAAACTTATCCGTGATTTTTACTCGTGCTCTAGTAACAACCCTTCAGGTTCATATGTACATATACCAAATATTAACCATTTATTTTGCTTACCAGTGCGTATATTGTAAATATTATTTGTTAACTGTAAATATATCAAATCTACACTTCGTGGGTGCACTAATTTAATAATCTACCCGATTCCCCGGGCAAGAACACTTAATAAAGAAGGTCTTCTGTCCTTAAATTGGTTTTTTTTTTTATTCTTTAATTTATTAAATTTCAACGTTTCTCCCCAGGACCTGGGGCTTCTTCAGAGAGATTAATATTCAAAAGCGTAAAATATCTACTTACTTATAGTTTTTTTTTTTTTTTTTTTTTTTTTTTTTTGTCGAATTCAAAGTTATGACTTCTTTTGAAAATCAAATTTAAAATCTCTTTAAGTATGTCTAGGACTGGAGTTTCTTTTCCGCGAGAGAAGGGAAGAAAATATCTTACCTTCATCGTCAGAGTTCAAATCTATGGTGGGAGGATCATTTTCAACAATGGCACAGTCAGAATCGTCCGACACAGGTACTGAAAAAAACAAAACTTTAAGAGAAAATTGAACCTATCATTTCAGAAATACGTCAAACCAAAAATGTCATTTTGAGCAAAATACAGCATTCAAAGCGTAACGCCCCTGGTACCTACTCGACTAGCAAGTGATGACGGATTCCTCCGAAATGTACGTAAATTATAATATTATATCACTACTAGCAGAAATAACCTTTTAGATTTAATATAAGACATGTTTCTTGTGATAATAATGTTTTCAGTAAAACTCAAACTCAGTACATTGTAATCCTCTTTTATTTAAAATACCAAAAAGCAAAGAAAATTACACCCACAAAGATAAATAATATGTAACTGAAGCGTAAATAATTCCAAATTAAGTAGCAATGTAAGTGAAGTGAAAATACACTGTACCAAACTTGACACAATTCAAAATTCTATAGATAGTTGGGTTTCGCTATTATTGTAGGCGGGGGGGGGGGGGGGGGGGCTCTTGTCTTTCGCCCGTAGGTGGAGAAATCGTTCAAGGAACGATTCAATTAAACGTTGACCCTTTGAAATCTAAAAGTGTAGCAACACTGACTACACATTACATATAGCCCCTCCCATTTTTCCAAAATTATGACCTTGATGCCACCACCCTGAAGATCTCAAGCTTAAATGCCTAATTATTGGGTTCTCGTTAGATTGAGTCAATCAATATGAATATTCATGGTAAGTTCGAATGTACCTACAACTACCTATAAAAAAATTCGTATTTTCGTTTACATAAACACCAAATTGATTATTCAACCAGCAGAAGACGTCATGATTTTCATGGTGGTGCAGAATATAAACCTTTTTTCATAAACTTATCTTCTTCAGCTTCAGATTGTACAACATGGCCTGATGGACGTAATTGAGATGGATTAAAATTGAAAATATGCCAGTGAGGTAAGTTTTGATGGTAGAGAATGATCCGTTAAATCATTCTCAAGCTGCTAGAAAGATGGCAACAAGTAGAAAAAATTAAAGACAAGCCAATAGAAGTTCCATTGGCTATCAAGAATAGCAGATTAAAAATACTGACAATGAAGACATGATGGGTTATTATTCTTAGGTTATTAGAAAGTTTTAGTGGCAAATAGGAAAAAAGTATCGAATAGAACGTATCCCTAATTTTTTGGGGATGTATTTTCGCTGTAACGCCACACATCAGCATTACGTCTAAACGCATCTCTCCTCCACTTAACGACGAAATTAGCGTTAACTTTTCATCATTCGTCATTTTTCTGCTGACGAACTAATTGTACAATTGGAAATAATAATAACTGCATTGAAATATATTGTATATTGATGTAATCAATTCTGACTCTGGCTTTTATTGTACCCTGAGAACTGTGGCCTGGGCAGCGTCAAAAAAATTTGTCACACACGCACACACACTTTTTTTTTTTTTTTTTTTTTACAAAACTCCTCTCAAAGACGGAGGGGGCACACTATTAAATCGAAAAATAAACAAATTAAATTTAAAAAGTGGGAGGGAATGAGGGAGGATGAGGGAAGTTGCATTAGGAAGAATAGGGAGAAAGGGAAGAAAGTGCCCCTATAAAATGACCACCACTTCAAGTAAGAACCCCTCAGGACCCCTCAGGTGGTGATACCACTGAGTACTCCCGCTGAGATGCCCAACTCGAGTAACTCCGTGGCGCTATTCCCGCATCACACCCAGCACCATGAAACGGTCGCAGCCATGACCTTGATGTTATTGGTCGCCACTAATTTTAGCTGGGAAATCGCTTGCCACAGGTCATTTCTATCATACTTGTTTATATTTGCCCGCCAGGTCTGCTCCATGTCCATACTGCCACTAACAACCTGGACATCCAGGACTATTGCAGACCCATCGGGCTCAACGGCAATGATATCTGGCTTCTTGCCCTGTCACTCGACATTGTCTCTCCCTTTCGACATCCCAACCACTGGATGACAAAGCACCTGCTATCTGCCTGGCAACGGCATCGTTACATAGAATGTGGCCACTGTGAGTACGAGGACGCTGCTGCACCACATGATATACATTATCATTTTTACCCCGACAGGCACGGCAAAGGGTGTCTACTGTCCCACACTTCTTCTCAAACACCTCGCCGCGGCCTACCTGCTCCCCGAGCCTAATCACTTCAGTCTTCAAATCGTCAAGAAGACCAGAGGTCCCGAGGGAGGCCCCAGGGCTGTTTGCCAGGATTGCGTCCTGAACAAGATGCTTGTAGTGGGCCTCAGGCAGAGAGATTGGATGGCAGAAGGTGTGTGCATGGGAAAACGTGCTGTGAAACACACACACACACACACACACACACACGATTTTTTCCAAAGCTAACAAATCAAACTTAGCACAGCTTTCAAACAACAAATAAACAAACAAATTAAAAAAAATCAAGGCTTTTGAATTTTACCTAGTTTATAATTACTGTCCCTGATTTGAGATCGCCACATGACTGAAGAATTAAGTGCTGTTATGCGGGTTTGGATACCAGAATGCGCTTCAACCTAACGTTCCACATGCAGCTATTTTTAGGTTCGGAAAAAAAAAAAACATTTTTACAAAAAAAAAAATAAATAAATAAATACCAAAATAAATAAAATAATAATAATGAAAAAAACTGAGATGTGATGACTTTGAAACAAATAAAACAAACAGCAAGGGGCCCAAGGTGGAGGACAATTGAAAAGCTGAAGGTGAACTGTGATCCCTATTATCTTCTGATATTTATACAGAGAACTTTTAAACGGAGCTTATGTTTACACTTCAGAGACCCTTCAGCCCACGCTGCAGAAGAAAATGGAGTTGATAGGATCGGTGCCTAACCCTTATACAGGCCTACAACAACACAATAGAAGGTGGCTCAGATGTGGGACCGACGCATGGCTGGGGAGTCCGCACTGAAGTGTTGAAAAATGTAAACGAAAAACATGGCGGATGGCGAGATGGAAGAATGGCGGAAACCGAAATTCGTTTCTGAGTTATTTAATAATGAAACGTAACAATAAGCAACAAAACAACTAGTAGGTGATATAATCAAAATCCGATACTCACTAGGTACTTTGTCGAGGAGTTTTGTAAGACATGAAGGTGTGCTGATCAGTTCACCGGAACCGGAATAGCTTTCTGAAAACAATGGCAAGGAATAGAATAGATCGAATGTGCACAAAAACATTATACCTATAACCATCACATATTTTGCTACCTACCTATAAGTAGCAGAAGAATTGTTTTCACTTTCGAGGGATGAAAAAAAAAATTGTCTCCAAAATCAAAATCTCCACTCGCAATTTACATTTTAGACCATTCGGAATAAATTTGATTTCGTTTTTCTATATGTGTGTGAGTGCAGTATCATGACCATGACCGTGTCATGCCACAAGGGTGTGGTGTGGGGAAAGTGCCACGGAGGTATCACCATCCACGTCCTTAGGGGCTCTTACCTCAACTGGTGGTAATTTTATAAGGGAATTTCCTTTAACCCCTCTGTTCATCCTTGTCCTTTACTTCCTTCACTCCAAGGACTAACATCAAGTAAACCTAGGAGTCCCCTCCTCACGTTTTTTAATTCAGTTTTTTCGTCTTTATTTAATGGAATTCCGTTTAGATAAAACCGACTGATTTCAACTGATTTTTTATGAAATTTTCACGGAATGTGCGGGTTAGGCTATAGATAGTCCTCTTTTAGTTTAATTGCTTACATATCAATGGTTCTCTGTGCCCATGGGCAAACATAAAACCTGTAAAGTATCATTTTCATTTATTCTAATCGTATCATCTTGCACGAATTCGGAGGATGTTCGATCCTGGATATTGAACTCCTACTGATATTGATCCCAGATTTTCCTCTGAACGGGACTACCGCCTCCGACATAAAAATGTCAGTTCACGTGTTACTTAACGTGGAAAAAAAAAAAAAATTAAAGTAAAATAAAATAACAAGTAGAATAAAACGATTTTTTTTAAAGTGTTTTTGAATTATATTTAGTAAATTCTATACGACTATGGATATCACACAAGATAAATGTACAAGTTTCATATTTAACCAAATCTCATACATTCTGTAACTATTATTGCTGAAAATGGAGACTAAAAATGTTCTTTTATTGTTCCATAATAATAACCTTTTAACTGGCTTCATATAACCCTAAACGATGATTTTCAACTTAATTTTTATCACCCCCCCCCCCCCCCATCCCATTGTCCCATTTCAAAATATATGGAATTTCTATTTTTGTTGAGTTAGGGTTAGGTGGCCGCGCTGAACGCACGTGTTTTTTGCGAGCTCCGTATCAAGTATTGATTTAACAGGGTTGTGTAGTGAATTTCGTTTCAGCTTTTGTTTTTTGTGGTTGCTCTTTCAGCAATAACTATTTTCACATATTTTTAAGAGGGTAGATTTCTGGAAAAAGGCCATTTTTGTGAGTTTGGTTGGAAGAAGAAGAAAAAGGTTTATTAGAATTTCAAACATAGGTAATGAATTTGTCAAATTCAAATCAAATAAACAATACGGCAATAATAAATTGTCTGCCGGAAGTAGGGCCTTACAATGCATGCTATTTTAGGTTAATAATTGTTCCATTTATTGATAATAAAATACTGAAAAGAAACACGTACTTTGCAAAAACAACACCACACGCCAAAATCCACATTAACACATTATTCAAAAGTTAAATTCTGCAACAAGCAATTTCCTATATCTCCAAGCCAACCTACAATAGAGCTCCAGCTTCGTCCAATCAGGCAAAAACAACACCACACGCCAAAATCCACATTAACCATTATTCAAAAGTTAAATTCTGCAACAAGCAATTTCCTATATCTCCAAGCTAACCTACAGGATCCATTCAGGATTGAAATCGCTTCATCTGGAGACAACGTGTCGCAGCGGAACGCAATGAGCCGAAATTCGGTGAGAATCCGGCATCTACAAAGAAAAGTGGTTGTACATCCTCTCGTTCATGGAGGTTGCACATAGAGCATTCTTCTTCCCCGTCTGTTCTGTAAGGCTTCGCGTTGAGACAAAGGGCTTCAGCTCGAATCTTAAGTGCCCATCGTGCAATACTTAGAGGAACAAAATCATCTCTTACCAGACTAGCACACTTCACTGATTGGTCCAGTCTGTGATATAGCGTGAACGAGTTCGAAGTGGCAGCCCGTTCCTCAAAACGTGACTTCCTGTGGATCGCAAATGCCGATAAAAGGCTTGCCATGTCCAATTTAAGGCGCTTAAATTCAAATGAGCATAGGTTTTCAGGAACAGAATGCTGCACACAAAGGCGAGCATACTTCTCCGCGTACCCAGCTCCAATCCTTGCCAGCTCAACTGCCACTATTCTGGGAAGACGGGACCCAGACATTTTTGAAATCCTCAGCAAATAGTCGAAGAGTAGTTTGAGCGTATAAACTGATAATGGACTCAGTTCGGTCTCCAGATACAGTATATAGTTCGGTGTGAAATTAGGGAGATGGAACAACTTCCTTACAAACTGCAACTGCACAGACTCCACAGAATCATACTCCATGTAACCCCACGATTGTGCTGCATAACACAGGATGGCTCTCGTGATGGCATTAAAAACTCCATTTTAGCTGGTAAAAGAATGTTAGGATTGGAGAAGGCTTGACCCCAGACACAGTTCATAGCCGTCTTGGCTGACTTAGGGCGGAATCCATAGTCGCACCATGAGATAAGAAATTTCTTGACTCAGGCCAAGGTCACATCTGGCTTGAGGAGGTGAACTGGTATCCATAGTCAAAAGGTGCAGGCGTCGAGGCCGGAGTTAGCTGTAATTTTTCTCAAGGTGGCTTGGAGGAGGGTTGGAGTCTAGAGCGAGCAAAATGAGGTTCTTCCAACTATTTTGGGCATTCCATGCTTAGTAAATCACGATACTTGGTGACTCCATGCTTGGAATTACATGGTATTTGTTCGACGCAACCTTGGTGAGGCCAGAAAAATGAGACAACATTTGTGAGTTGTGTTATTTTATCGAAAAGTTGACATTGACAGTTGAGAGTTGACACACGTTTTTCGTTTAACTTTTTCGCCTTGTACCTATCTACCTGCCTACTGTTTTATTTTTATTATTAATAATTTTTTTTGTGTCCCTCGTGGTTGCGTACTTGTACAAAAGCTGTACCCACCGTTTGTGTTTTATTCCCGATTGTTTTGTACCAAATTTACTCATATGTAAGCGAAAAATTTGAAAAATTAAATTGTAACAAAGTGATCTTTTACTTTACAATTTTAGTTATCAGAAATATTAACTAGCATACCATAAGTATACTTACGTAAGTATACTAACCTAATGAAACTACACGAAATGATTAACTGAGAAATAAATGTTTAGGGACTTGCCGACTAGGTTGATAGCTGAAATTTGAAATTGGTGGGGGGCAGTTATTTCATTTCCATCGGATGAAAAAATCCGAAGATTGGAATTCCTTCAATGATAGGCTAAGATCATACTGGGTGTCCAAAACCTAAATATCTCATACTATCTCACTAAATATCACATCAGGAGTGAGAAGTGTCTTGATTTATTATTATTATTATTTTTTTTTTTTTTTGTTGTGTGGTTCATTTGTATTTGCTTAAAATGAGCCAAAAGAGAACTTCATTATCTCCGGAGGAGAAGAATTATTTTAAGTCACTAGTACTTCTCAACAAAGACGTTGTTGAGAGTAAGAAAAGTGTTGCAGTAAGTTTAGTACAGAAAAGAAGTGTTGGGACGAAATCACTCATCAATTAGTTGCACCGGGAATTTCTCTATGGTAAGTAAATTTTTGACTTCTGGGAACCGTGACAAGTTCAACATTTTCATCATCGAGTCGGTCGTCCAAATCGTCCCACTCAAAAATAAACAAACTCTCCATCGTGAACTAATTAAAAACTAATAAATCTCAAACAAATAATAACTCAAACAAACTAATTACGTACAAGAAACAGCAAAAAATAACGTTTCGAGGGAGGTTTGTACCTTCCTTGGCTGGAGGTGGGTTTCAACCCCTCTGGAGTCGAGAAATTTCTTATCTCACCTTCAAAAATCGTCTATGAATCAGGGTTTTCGAGGAGGCTTGGAGGCCGGCCTCGGAATGTAACGACTCTGAATAGGTTAAGGAGACATGAACCCACCTCAAGGCCGGCCTCAGCTCAAATGTGAAGGCCGGCCTTACATTTGCAACTATGAATACCGATGGGGTGAAATTCTCCTCAACAACCCACCTTGAGGCCGGCCTCAGCGTTGAGGAGCGACTATGGATTCCGCCCTTAGCCTTGCGTGAAAGGTGTTTACTAAAAGACAGCCTAGGTGTTAGGATAATTCCCAAGTAAGGGTATTCCTTAACTATTTGGAGATCCTCTGTGCCATAGGTCCAATGTTCTGTCACACGACGCCTGCCTCCCCTCTGGAACACCACCACCTTCGACTTATCCAAATTAGCCTCAAGCCCCCACAGCTCACAATAGGCTCGAACCGCATCAATGTTCAACTGTAGCTCCACAGGGTCATCCGCCAAAACTACCAAGTCATCCACATATAGCAACACTTTAATGACTGTCTCGCCAACCCGAACAACATACTGTAGTACATCAGGCAAGTCATTAATGAAGAGCGCAAACAACAGAGGGCTGAGGGGACAACCCTGCCTAACGCCACACACAACAGGAAATGACTCAGTCCTCCCCTCTTTTGTCCACACCGATGAAGTAATATCTGTATACAGACTACGAAGAGATCCAACAAACTTGGACGATACCCCACAATTGAACAGTTTGCAGAAGAGCAGGTCCCTGTTGACGCGGTCAAACGCAGCTCTTAAATCAACGAAAAAGGCATAGACCTTACCACAAGAGCGTTTGAGGGTAAGCTCAATCAAACCAGTCCGGACAAAAATTGAATCGACCGTACGAAATCCTGACTGGCACTCAGACATGATATTATTTTCTTCCACAAAAATTTTCAGTCGGTTTGCAAGAATGCACGAGAGAAGCTTGGCAATTGCATCGATGAAAGATAAGCCTCTGAAGTTGGCTGCATCCGCTGAGTCCCCCCTTTTAAATAGCGGAAAAATAACCGCTTCTTTGGAACTGCTAGGGATCCGTCCAGTAGAGATGATATAATTGAAAAAAATCCAGTAACATTTCTTGAAAAGTGGTGGGTGTGTTTTTGAAAAAATTCGAATGGTACACCATCGCAACCAGGTGCCTTATTGTCCTTGACGCTCGACAGCACACTCAGAAGTTCGGTTATTGTAAAAGGATCATCCAACATGGGAGAAGCAATACTTGGTTCCACAAAACACAATGAATATCCTGAAACATCCGGATTGAGCAAGGATCTAACATGGTGCATCCAATCAGAAGCAGATATCAATGACTGAAGTGAAGGAACAGTGTTTTTGAACGTCTTTACCAAGCGCCAGAACTGCCTACTGTCAACAACTTCCCTGAACCTTGCCGCCAAGCCACAGTAGAATTCTTTTTTCTTCTTGAGCACCATATCCTTGTATATTTGGTTGGCCATAACATAATCTTCTCTAGCTATATCTGAGGCAGTTTTTCTGTGTAGATTGAGCAAACTCATGGATCTCTTTCTGGCCCTTTCGCAATCCCAGTCGTACCATGGTTTTTTGCTGTTAGGAGAATCAACTGTGCCAGTACGCTCAGCCAAGTCTCTAATCGCACACTCTATAGAGTCCGCCCACAAATCCACATCCTCACCCGCCCATTGGACAATCTCCGGCACTGCAACCTCTAGTTTGGTCATATATTTTTTAGCGAATTTGGGGAACCATCTTAGCCGTGGGAGAGGAGGAACCAACACATCAGAACAGCCCAAAGGGACACTGAAAGTGATCGGCATGTGATCCGAGAAATTTTCTTGTAGTACCGAAAAATCCGCTAAGTATGGTAGTATTTCCAACGATGCACAAACCAAATCGCAAACTGACGAACCCTGATGGGAAATGAACGTAAAATGTCCCTTGTTGTCCCCCGGTGAGTGCCCATTAAGCACCAAAAGTCCAGTGTCTGCGCAGAGCTCCATAAATCTTTTGCCATGAGAATTTAATTCCTTGTCCCTGGAACAACGTGTTATATAAAAATTGCTCATGTCAATGTCCGGTGTATCACACATATCCTGCTCCAGACCGATACCCACATTAAAATCACCAACAATCACGAAGTTCTCCTCTACGTGTTCCATAAGAAAGGTTTTAAGCTTGTCGAAATCAGATTCCCAGTGGTTACAATTGAGGTATACAGGAACTATATTGAAAGTTGAACTGCTCAGTGTGCAGCGAATTACCACAGTTCCGTCCTTCTCTACGATATCTACACCCTTGAGACCCTTTTTAACTGCCACCATTATTCCACCGCTCGCTCTTCCAAAACAACTCATTTTTACGGCTCTAATCCATTTCACCTCACAATCTTGAAAATAATTATAATAATTCGATTCCATTGACTCTAATACATGCGTTTCGACAAGAATAATAATAGAATGTTGCTTGATAAAATTAATAAACGAAAAATTGTTCTTCTTGCTATGTAAGTCATCTATATTGTAAATTAGGCATGACTCCAAAACATTTTGGGACGGTGCCGAACATGCTGATTCATCCTTCCGACAGACATTCCCATCTCATAACCCTGAAGTCGCACCATATTTAGCTTGATGTTCAGAGAGCAGTTTCTGAATAATAGCTGACCAGTCAACACCAGCGATATTCTTGATAACCTCGCCATCATGAGTAGAGAGACCGATTTTCTCATCCCAAAAGAATAACTTGTTCTGTACCACCAGCCTGTCAGTTCGGACGTTGCAATTTGAATTCGGCATAGACTTCCGTATTTCAGCTCGTATGCGCAGTAATTTCGAACGTCTGTCACGCATACCAGGTGGAAAATCTTGGGAAATACTATAACCGGTTCTGTTGAGTATACCAGATTTACCGATTATAGTCCATTTGTCTCTAGTGCTCTGGAGAGTGACCAATAAAAGACTAACAGTGCTCTTGGAGCCATAAATCCGTCTAACAAAGTCGATTTCAATTTTCTCCGGAATACCTGATTTCCAAGAAAAATTTGTGTACAACCTCAGTGAGATTATCATTCACTTGAAAGCGAAGCCCCCTCAGAATAAGGTTGTTCTTTCTAGAACAGAACTCTAACAATTCTGTCCTACGATCTCTAACAATATTGCTGATGCTTTCAAGGTAGCGATCTCATCACGAAGCTGCTTATTTTCTTCCCTTAGTGCTTGCACATCATTGTGTGACGCTCTGAATTCATTTTTGGTTGGCAAATTATCGATCTTCTCGTCCATTTTCTTCATGAACTCCCATAATTTTTTATCGTCCCCGCCCATCATATTAGCCCTCTTCTGTCTTTCCGAGCTCAATGCTTCAGGAGAACTCCTCGGTCGCTTTGGAGTCAAATTATTTTTAGGCGGTGTATTATTAGCTTTCTCTAAATATTTTCCTATATTCTACTGCATTAAAATGTTATTACGTTCATGTATGCGAGGCTCATTAAAGAAGGTGTTCGCTAGCTACGTAATTTTAGCTCGCTTAGTGGCGTACGCCAACCTTCTTTGCCGCCCGTGAGGAGCTAACTAATTGCGATGCCGGATAGAATATTGACAAGAGGACTTTCAAACAAAACAGATAGGTAATATGATAGAGGGGAGCTCACCGGCGTGATTCGGCCTTGAGATCGCCCCTCCTTTCAGCGAATCGGTGGTAGAGGGGTCACCGGAGCAATGGAAGTGAGCCCTTATCTTGGCACCTGGTTTCCTATCACACACGAATCCCAAAAGACGAAAAAAAGAAACTGCTCAGTAAATAGCAATTAAACACTTAGTACACTTAGTACTTTGCAAGAGCTGACACAGATACAACCTCTCGGACTGCACCGAAGCACGGATCAAAACAACGACAATAAACCACTTAAATAGGGATTTGATTGGAAGAGCAACACCAAGACAAGTTAATCGTTCGGACTCCGAGCCCATACTCCCGAAGAGTATGAGTTTGGTTGGTGATTTGTTGTTTACCGAAGGGAAAGGACTATCCACTCGACCGAATACCGTATTCCTTAGTCAGCAGCACTCGAAGAGCCGACCGGTGTTGCGTCGAATAATTGCAACTCCGAGAATGTCAACCTCCGAGTTACATCAGGTGATTCAATGCCTTCAAGTAATCCCAACCAAACTTCAAAACTGCGACTGCATTTTGAAGGAACATAAGAATGTTTTGAATACTCAGGTGCATGCTCTGTCGCAAGAAATTGCTAACAGCCAAGAAACTATCTAGGTCATAAAAAATTAATAAGAAAATTGACAGTATAGAAGAAAATCTAGCATTATCTGAAGAAAATAATACGAAACGGCAAAAGGACAACAGAAACGATCTTATTCTTCATAACGTTCTAGAAGGGAAAGAAAACATGAATATTCTCAAGAGGAAGGTGGACATTTCTAGAACAGAATTAAATTGCGTTCATGAGGATTATGAAGTTATAGGTGTTAGCCGTTTAGGCACCATCCAACCTTCTACAAGTAGACCAGTTCACATTCATTTTGCAAATAATTTCTCTAAACCTAAAGTACGCCAGAACCTTTCCAAGTTCAAGGGATCCCAATTTAGTATATCCGAGTTCTACGACAGACGAACACGGGAATTTAGGAAGCATATCTTGCCCAAGTTGTTTCAAGCAAGAAAAGACGGGAAGCATGCCGTCTTGATTGGAGATGAACTACTGGTTGATGGAAAAAAACTTATCATTCACTATGGACGAAGTACGTTGGAGGATTCTACATCTACTGGGTCAGAAGTGAAGATTAATCTGAATACTCCTCTTCCGTCCCCTCCCAACATTTCCAGAAAACAGGTCAAGAAGAAGATCTACAAGAGATAGAACGAACATCAACACCGCTTTGGACTTTGGACGCAATGACTCGGGATTATTATTGAAATTTGGCAGTGATCTATGTTAACTATGCAGTGCGCATTTATTATACGTAAATTATGTAGACCTATATTTAAGTGATGTGTTGATACATCATTCGTAAAAGTCTAACAATGTTCGTTGAGGCAGAAATGAAGGCTAATAGTCATGTGCTATTTTTTTAATATATATTTAAGGAACTCCATGTAATACCTACGGGTTATAAAATAAAATTGAAGTTAATTGAACTGAATTGAACTATTTTTGTTTTTTATTTATTCATTTTTTTATTTCCAAGATCAACAATAGGAAGGAGAGCTCTTTTTAAATTGTTTACGTTTTTGCCTTTTACTCCTGGAATTGATCCAGGATTTTGTAACTTAGTTATGTGGGCATGGTATATTCAGAATAAGCTCACATTTACTAAGGTCATTGCTCAACTACAACAAAGTATCATCGTTGTAGAGCGACTAAATGGTTATTGAACACTTCCGAATTAGCTTGAGCTGAATGACTGGGTTTTCACCCCATTTCGCTCCACGTTCATTATGTAACATCCAAATACCATATTAAAACGCATTGAGTGCGGTTTGTGCAATTCTCAATGGAGATAAGTTTTGTGAAGCTAAAATGGGCGTTTTGAGGTAAAAGGGTTAATTGATTAGAATTTTTGCAACTGACCTGTACAGCTATCATCAGACTCGTAAATAATCCCTGGAGGAGATGCATCCACAGTGAGGTCAATGTTTTCGATTGGTTTTTCACACAAGATGCAATCGCTTCCATCACTGTCTTCATCTTCCTCTTTTTTTGCCGCAACGGCTGTGGGGGCAGCCTCGGCATTTTTCGGTGGTTCCTTTGGAAAGAAGAAAATGAGAGAAGAAATAAATTTGAGGCAGGATAGCAAGAAAGGGAAAAGTAAGCTGTTGAAAGGTAGGATTTCATCAAAAACCCAAGAGGCTCACCTCTTCTTCGTCACTGCTGCTTGATGTGGATGAAGACGTGGAAAAGATGATGTCATACTGGGGTCTGTTCAGCCTTCTCCGCTTTTCAACGAGACTGGGCTCCGCAGATGTTGATGGTGCAGATCTCTTGACTGCATCTTGGCTGGCTACTGTAATAAAAGAAAAGTGTCCGGAGGTGGTAAGGCTATGCTGTAAGCCTCGCGCACAGGGGTGAGAATGCTCTATCAGGCAATGGCGATGTCTTGGAATGGGCCTCTCGGCTTGCCTCTTTTCTGCCTTCAAACGAATACCCCGTCTTATTCATACATGGACATTCAGCATGAAAACGAATCCATGCAATAAACAAAAAAATATTACACTAATACTATTTGTCATCAACGGTGTAGGCCCACAAAATGAAAAAAGTTGAAGACTATGTGATAAAGTTACAATGCGAGAGATAGCTCTTAAATATCTTGATGGGATTTACCGGTATTACCGCCTGTACATCCAGTTCATCATGGAATTGTTCTAAAATCTGGTTTTGAACCAATAGAATTACATTATGCTCCGAAAATATCTAAGTTGATAAGTCACAGGAACTTGTAGATTCAGGACAAGACCTAGATGTGATCGAAAAACACTGCAACCTAGGAAATGTGATCAGTGGAAGTTGGTGACACTCAGTGTTAGAAAACCTGCACCAAGTTGTTATTGAGGTAAGTACTGAGTATTTATCAAAGCAATACTGAGATTCATGGTGTTACGTTACGATAGGAATGGTACTAAAACTTTTTGCATGTAGGTACCTATGCAACACTAACTGGACTGCATCTGTACCTACCCTTTTCTACGCAGAGCGTCTTTTTGGGGGGATATTCCACATTTTTGGAGTCTAGGGGGAAAAGGTTGGAATGTACAAACTGATCAGGATGGAGTCAGTCGTTTCATTCGACTTTTGTTGTCTAGGAAAGGCTCCCTGTCAAATTTCAATTTCCAAGGGTGAATTAACAGGAGAGAATTCACCTCACACAGCTGATCATGATGGAATCCGTCATTTTAATCATCTCTTAATGTCATAGAGAGGCTGCTCTCTATCAAATATCACATTCCTCAAATTTCAATTTCCTGGAGTGAACAGGAGAGAATTTAGTTCGAAACCATGCTCTGCGACCATACGACAATGCAGGTGATGGCAATGTAGTAGTTTCCCCTTCAAAGGGGAGAGGCGATTAACCTGCTACACCCAGAGGATATCCTGAAGGTTGAATAACCTCAGGAATATCCCCAGTTGCAACGTTTTCAAGAATCGAGAAAGAGGAACTACTCATATCCATCACAGGTGAATGGGAGATAATTTCATATTTACCCCCTCCCTTACATCCCCCCCCCCCCTACCAGCACTTGGTCGTAGTGGCTCCAAAACCACAAAAGGCAATTTGTCAGGTCAAATAATGTAGCCTACATTTCAAATTCTGTCAAAATTGGCAGAGGAAAACTGGTGGAAGTGGGTAATAAAGAATCAGGTAAGACAAGAAAAAAAAAGAAAAAAATCGGAAAAAATGTTTTAGCTTACATGGAAATGATTACACATATGGCATCGGGCACCTCACGGGGCATGCCCCTCCCAGGATATGCAAAGACTATTAAGTTTAGGCCGACAAGGTGAGGTCGAGAGGGGGCCAATGTTGGGCTGAAGTTATAATTTGTAACTTATCTCGACGCATCTGCTTGCAGTGGTTGAATCTAATCGGTTGTTACGCTCCAGGAAAATAACTATTACAGTCGTAGAGGTTTGCTAAACCCGGCCTCATAGCTCAGATTGTTGGGGTGTTGCAACTGGAAATTTCCTGCATTTGTAATGACGCGAGTTCGAATTGCTGTCGAGGTATCAAATATTTTTGGGCCTCTACAGTGGCGAAGTCCAAATAGGACCCGAAATCATACGAAACAATAATTAATCCTCTCGAGCCAAAAGACTGTAAACATCACATTTCCTGTCGTAAGCACCTTTCACTTTCTCACTCACTTGAGTCAAAACACACCGTGACAATGACCTCGCTTGACTGCTGACTTGTTCCAGCGAGCATCTGCTGAGCCAGCGGCCTGCAGTTTCACTTCGTCATTCGTTTGATCCCAAACCAGCCAAGGCGGCAGATATTTGACTCCGGGGAAATGTTGCGCTCCAGGAAAATAACTCTTACAGTCAAAGAGGTTTGCTAAACCCGGACTCAGCTCAGATTGTTGGAGTGTTGCAACAACAGGAAATTTCCTGTAGTTGTAACGACGCGAGTTCGAACTCCTGTCGAGGTATCAAATATTTTTGGGCCATTACACGGTTATGTGTCAGCAAACTTTGGTGGGGCTGTCTCAGACCTTTTCCGTTATCATCATGCCTATTAATCACCAGACATTTTTTCTCAAATCCCAATTTTAGCATTTACGGTAAGAAAGGAGAGAGTTATAACGTACCTGATGATTTTTCAGAGTCCTCAGTGTCACTTGATGAGGTAGAACCATCATCTGAAGAAATCAGCACAATATCTTCAGCATTATCGTCTGACTCATCCTCACTGGACTCACCTGGCGAAACTACCGCGATGTCAGAATCTGAAACCTCAGTTGACTCTGGATCTGACTTCTCGACCTATCAGTTAATTTACACCAGGACAAGAAAAATTAATAAAGTGATAATTTGGTAAGTATTATCACAATAATAATATTTTTATCATAATACTACATTAGTAGAGCAATGGACCTACCTCTTCTCCATCATCTGTAGATGGAGATCTCGGAGCAGAAGTTCCTTCCATTTCCTCTTTTGACCAGATATCAGAGTTCCATGGGAATACAGATGGTATGGCCATGTCTTTCAACAATTTTTTCCCTGAGGAATGCAGAATTCATCAGTTTAGATAGTAGGTGGGTGTTAAATAAAAAGCTTGGAGTAAAAGAAAAAAATGTATTTGCGTTGTATATATTTGTTGTGACATTGTAATTCAAATAATATATAAACTGTACAGTTATAGGTCAGTTTGCCACTGTTGCTCTACTAGATAAGAACACATCGGAATCGTAATCCACCAGCTGAGTGCGTTTGATAGGAAGAAGGTCTGTTTGTCATCCCTTCCACCGATATGGATAGATGCCTCGTTCAAATTCATACCTTCATTCTAACATCAGATCGAAATCATTAGGGACTGGTCGCCTTAACCACTCAGGTACAAAGTTCCAATCTTTGATTGGGGGTTAATTACCTAATGAATACTTCATTCATTGACAATCCATCCTGTTTTGATTTATCTTTTTTTATCCTCAATCGCCAATGCAGCTATTTATTAGTGAGCATCAGTTTTCAACCAGTAAACTATTCTAGTAGCCTAGTTCTACTTTTGTTCTATCATCATATGTATGTGTCTCTCCTGTCAATTCTAAGAGAGGTCTTGTCTATCCGTAGCTCTAGCGGCGGATCGAACACGGCCTTCTCGAATTATTGAGCTGCTGTGATTGGGGATAGATGAGGATCCGACTAGTATGAGATGTATCTTCTACGGTACTGTCACACTTCCCTCTCTCTATATAGTGCGGGTTTAGGCCCCATTGCACCTCTAGAGGGGACTTGAGTTCGTGACACTAGTGAAATAAATAAATCTATCTAGTGGTGCGCAACATGATGAAATGATGACCTAACCGTTGAAACCGATAAACATTGTAACTCTTCATTTTTCTTAAACCACCATTTCTTAACTCTTCTGAAATGGGTTTCCACAACTTCGATGCGAGTGATTTAGTATGTAGGTACTAACCTCCATTTCCAACTCCAATGAAATCGTCCGTAGTGAAATGAGTAGGGCAAACGACAGCAGTTTTCTTGGGCTCCAATGGAATGATCGGCCATTTTATGGCTTCAAGCCATCTGAGTCTGAGATCCGGGTCCAAAGGGAGCCTATAACCACCTGTGTACATCAAGAAAAGTGGCACAAATCTATAAATAGTTGAAGAAAAACAGTTCCAGTCATGCAGCATAATCGTATGAGCGAATTTTCGTAAATTATCGTACTATACTATGTTACATTGTTCTGAAAATTAAGGACTTAGATGGAAGAGAAATTGTTGACTACCAATTTTATGGCGAAAAATGCTTCTAAATAACATCCTACGATTCATAAAGAGATTTTGGATTTTTAACTTTTTTGGAGTTTTTATAGATTTTTAGCATATTTTAATGAAATGTAAGTACATTTTTCAGCATAATTTTGCACCTAAATTTTTAATGTTTTAAATTACTATTCTGCTATTTAATGTTCTATTTTAATATTCTGCTAAAAAAAAATATATATAAATTTAACGAGTTTTAGCCGTTTTTGCTATTTTTATTGATTTTATCAGCACTTTTTCTGAAATTTGACCAATTTAATGTGCTCAAAAAATGCTGGCCTACTAACTCGTCCTTTTGTTAGGAAAGTTTGACTTTTTGGCGCAAGAATGGAATTTGTATCTCAATCCTAAGGAGAGTTATCGGCTGGAAGGACTCATAAATAGATAGATAAATATATAATTTTTATTTAAAAATTTTCCGAGCCATTGCAATAGTTCGTTTTCTACGAAAATTCGCTAAAAATGCAGTTTTGTATAGCTTTATACTAATGGCAATAATTCTTGCAACCTGAAAGAAAAATACATAGTCGGAAGTAAGGTTGAGGTTGTATAAACACAAATGAGAAGTAACCACAACATTTTTAAATTTTTTATTTGGAAGTAGAGATGAAGGTGAGATGATCAGTCATAGTGGCCTAAATGTAAAGGATAATTGAATAAATAAAATGTTAAATGCAACTTTTGTTGCCAAGGACATCTATGTCCAGTCAAGTGCCATCATCACAACCATGATTATATTCTGTCGAAGAGGATGAGGTCCAGGGATTGAATTGTAGATAACGGTGATGCGAAATGTCAATTACAGTGAAAGACATGTCAACCATGATTCAACGGAACATAAAACACTAGCGCTTGTAGCGGCAGACCGTGTAAATTCAGATATCCTTGGCAAACCTAAGTGTACGTCCATTCTTCACCTACACGCGGCTTCTAGCCACTATGAGAGTGGATAGGAACGCTTTAATCCCTGGAAGAAGATCTGCTCTTCTTCCATGGCTTTAATGTAAACAACCAGCCGAGCCATTCGGTTACCATGAACCAACTACTACCTCTCAACTCGACCATCGATAACACTTTCCTCTATTCTTCCATGCTCTATCCTCATGAGGAGCACCTGACATCAATCGAGGCAGTTGTCATGGTAACTTGGAAGCAAACTGCAAAAACCAATAAGTTCATTGCCATCTGCTAGGACTTTCGTAATGTGCAACAGGTGGACACAATTTTTAAAACTGGTTACAAAATATCTTGAATGAATAAACTGGAGTAATAAAACTGAAAAGAGTCTCAGTTCCTAAAAACTTTCCAACTGAATAGGAAGATAAACAATTCATTATTGTTTCCAAGAAATTAGAATTGTTCACCAATTCGAATTCCATTAATTGACAATTACTCTGGATCTAAAGGAAGAGTAACCTCTCTAATGGTGCACATGTTTGGATAGGAAAGGATATAAGCCAGCATTCGATATGCAATATGCTAAGGTGAAGACATGTCTCTGTTAATTGTCCACCGATTCCACAACTAGGTCTACATTACAATTTGAGAGTATATATTTCGTATAAAAACAGTACAGTAAATCAGAGTGTCTATTCTGAAGGGTTTGTCACAAAAAAAATGGGATATGAGTTTAAGTGGCACTGAATCTATAACAAAATTGGCGCTGAATTGGACAACAAAATGGGAGACACCACCATACCTCAGCGCCTCTCAAAACCTAGAAATCTATAAACCTGAATATTTAAAGAAAATTAGGAGTATAATTAGGTAAACATAAAAATTCAATTTAAAATTCTATACTTACCACGTCTTCTACAGGGGTAAACAATGCAGTTTCTTGAAGACATCTTCAATGTGCCATAACGTGAATCTAGACAGGAATCATAAACAAAACCTCTTGTGAAGAACACTCCATCACAAAAGAGTAGGAATATGAATATAGCTGAGAAGAAAAGTTGTGGCTACTTACCTACCACAGAATTCATACACCATACAAGCTGCTCCTAGAAAACGGAAATAGTAGATGCCGGACTAATCAACATAAAGCATAAATCCTAGTTTTAACATCCTAGTAGTCAACAGCTGACTTCAATATATGTCTTCTATATGGTAATACTCATCAGAACATGGATTTCAAAAATCCATGCATCAAAAGTTCAATGATGATGAGAGAGTACAAAGAAATTGTATATCCTTATCTATAGGAAATTGGTTTTGTAGGTTACTGTTATTTATGATCTTCTGTTGAGCTGCGAACCTACACACACCAAACAATCTGATAATGCTGCTCCTAGAAAATGAAAATAGTAGATGCCGGACTAATCAACATAAAGCATAAATCCTAGTTTTATCATCCTAGAGTTAACAGCTGACTTCAATATATGTCTTCTATATGGTAAAACTCATCAGAACATGGAACATGGATTTCAAAAATCCATGCATCAAAAGTTCAATGATGATGAGAGAGTACAAAGAAATTGTATATCCTTATCTATAGGAAATTGGTTTTGCAGTTTTCTGTTATTTATGATCTTCTGGTGAGCAGCGAACCTACCTAGGTAATTCCTTCTAATTTATATTCCATTTGTCATATGAAGTTCCTGAAAAATTTGGTTTTTGTTACTTGGTCACTTCTGCCAGACATGTTCCATGTTTGTTGACTTTTAGCCAAGGGCTCTAGAAGAAGAAGAAGAAAATGCATTTATTGAAAACGAACATAAGAAAAATTACAAGTGAAAAAGGTACATAAACATTGACAATGGGCTTTGCCCGTCTGTCAGAGTACTCCCCACATTATAATTATTATAGATGTTTAGTACAATATTATATATAGTGTGTAGTACAATATTGAGCATTATGTACCTATGTTCCGTAATGTAAACGTATAAAGCTAAAGTCATATTATTATTTATTTCCCCAGTTAAAATGCTGCACCAGTTCCGCTCTATAACCCCATGCTGACTGGCAATACCTTGCAAGTCGCAGCCACTCAGTTCCATTCAGAATCCCAAGTAACTCATCTCTAGAGAGTCGAGGCGCACCAAGGTTGCTCACTCGAAACTCTGCAAGCACGGGACAGATCGCCAAGAAGTGCTCTAGGTCTTTGGGTACACCCATGTTGGGGAGCGAGCAAATCACAGTGTGTTCCTGCTCATGCGAAACATGAGGTCGACTATTGAGCTTCAGTAGGTCTCCCCCAACTTTACACACCCAACGCAAAACAAACATCGAGGCTTTTTGCTCCCTCTCTGTTAAATCGATGGATTTGACACTCATGTCCAGAAATCTGTAGAAGTGACTGGTCAATGAAAGTGCTCTAGTTTTGGTGATATCCAGCCATGATGCTGGATACGTGTAGAATACAGGCAAGGGCTACTTATCAAACTAGAAACGTTTGGATAAGTTTTTGGAGAAATCAGAAAGCCCAAAATAAATTAAGAAAGAGGAGAAACCATTGATTTAAGTAAACAAAGGGTTACTGTGGATAAAAAACATGGGCTGAAATAATTTTGCCCAGTCAAGTGAGAAAAATTAAAAACTGCGAAACTTAAAAAGACTTGTGAGTAAAGCTGCACCAAAAGCATGGGTGTGTTCTGCAAGAAGACACATCAACATGAAAATCTGGTCGTAATGTTGCCAAGAAAAAAAAAAAAAAATGAAAACCGAAAAAAAAAATTTGAAGAGCAAATCATGACAAAAGTCAACAAGCTGAAAACTCCTTATGAAATGGAAGGCATGCAACACATTGAAGGAAACTATTATCAAGAAACTCCCCGAGATCCAGATGGAGTAAACCAGTGGTTCAATTTATTGGAACAAAATTCATTGAACCTGCATGAGAGAAATGAAACTCCTAGACGCTTGGAAATAATCTATGAAACCAGATTTAAGTACAATGAAGTAACAAAATTTTGCAAACAAAACTTTACGTGGTGATGAGGATTACCAAAACGGGAATAAATTGGCTATAAGCATGAAGAAAGGCTCACAGAACAATGTTCCAGATCATTCATACAACTGCAATCAGAGACAATACAAAAATGCAAGATGGGAATGTGTAAAGGCAGAGTAAAAGCGAACTTGTGTTCAGTTAGCTTGGAAGAAATGAAAGGATTCTACAATAAAATATAGTGTTGGAGTGTGGGATCCAGATCGATTCCAGCAGTGTTTCCTTGAGGGGGGAGTGTTGGAAATGCCGTACACACTGCAATATTATCAACTAATCTTGACCTGTTGACTACAATAAAGCAAGTACTGCGTTACATTAAAGCTTCGTTCTCAGTGTGCATTCTGCCAGTTCGAAATGATTCTGGGCAAGCACAGTCGAGTTTTGTCGTTCGCAGTGTCAGAACACCCAGTTCCGGACTGTTGGGAACGCCGAGTTCTGCGTTTGCAGTGTTTTGCGAACCCAATTCCGAATGATTCTGACAGTCCCCGATTTTTTTTTTTTTTTTTTTTGGAACTGTCAGAACTCGATCGCAAGGACGTAGTTGAGTTCCTGGCGTAAACAATACATTCTCTTCGGCTTTGGTTGCCGCCACCAAAGAATATTTTTGGTCATTGTGGAAGAATTTTTTTATTGCCGTGGGGTAATAAGTAAGTAATATTATTGCTTCAAGGGCACTAAAAATATTCAGAAAAGGAGCACCAGCAGCACGCACATAAATCATGTTGCAGAAGGTAACACGAGTTGAGTGAGGTTACAACCAACAACACAGGTTATTTTACTTTCATAGTCTGAAATCGTTCGCAGTGCAGAACCCGGTTCCACAATTCCGGAACGCCCCGGGATTTTCCGTACCAGTTCTGCTGAGTTTGAGAACTGTCAAAACGCGCACTGAGAACGAAGCTTTGATAAAAACTTCATTCCGTGCATTACCATTTATCCATGTACTCATACTATTTAATTACATTTTTAACAAATACGTGGCTTAAATTCATTAGTTCATCGCACACATAAGATTTTTCAGGAAATCCACGAGGTTCAAAGCGATATCGATAGTTAACATCGATCAGGCGACAATAATAATGATAATGACCATAACGCCAAGACGCTGTCTATAACATGACTATGATTGCCAGCTCCAAGGAAAAAGAATTCAATGTCATCTCCTTAGAAATCTGTTACCTGGGTACCTACTTTTTTTATCAACTATAAATATCTGCATTTCATAACTGAGTGCTGAAAAGTTTTGCTATTTTAAACACTTCTAATGGATCGACAATGTCACTTGGTGATTCTGATCTTAGTTCTGCTTGAGTCAGTTCATGGAAGACGTGCTAAAAGAATTATTCTTGGTAGGGTCTTGTTGGACAGAGAGCTCTACTCGGCTTCGAGTTACTACGTCTGGATAAGTGATTTACACATGTGTGGATACGTTTTCCGGGAGTCCATCCATAAGACAAAGTAAAATCACATTAGAGACCCTCAAGAATAAGACTTGTCGTCTATGTGTGGCAAAGTCATTGTTCGACAAACCACCGCGTGGAGCACTAACTCCAAGATTGCAGCACCATCCTCTGCTCCTCCGTTGCGTATTCTTAATTTCGTATCACTTTTTCATAGTGAGTCTTGTGTCAAGTCTTTTTGGATTTGTATAGAGATTCAGAAACGTCTCTATTTTATGTGGTAACATGCCGATACAGGAATAGCTCAGTGTTTCTATTGAAAAATATGGATACATAAAATTACCAACTTATTGTACAGCAGGCTTCAAGTATTCCATGAAATATTATAAACCTATAATATAGTCAGAATGATGTGTATAGTTCAGTGGTCCGGATTCTCGCTAGTTGACTATCAAAAATCAATCCTTTGGTATAATGTTCGACAAATAGATCGGAATACGTAGGAGTACCTAGCTTGATGGTCTGGATACTCGCATCTAAAAATATCATAAATCAATATTTTTAAATATAGATTAGCTGGGCGAATAAGGTCAGAATTATGTTTAAAAATATGTTTGACGAAAAAGAAAAATGTAGATCCTGTAGCTTTGAACCCAAGACCTTCTACTTAGAAGACAAGCACTCTGTCCACTTCTGATATTTTAATCAGAAGCTTTCTAATAATATTACTTAACAAGGGAGCAGAGAATGGCGTCACAATCTTGGAGTTAATGCTCCTAACGGTAGTATGGTGAGCACCACCCTTGCGACATATACCATCTAGCAAGAATAAGGTCCTGCCTAACGATATTTTCCCATTATAACAGAATCCTCTAAACTTCGTTTCCATTGAGTGCTTTACAATGAAAACGTTCAATTTGACTCAAACTCTAAATATCCCTCGCTTCTATGTTCATAGAAATCACTAGTGAGGAAAAAATGAACGAATAAGATTAAAATAAAACTAGACCTCAAAAAATATGTAGGAAGTTGAGCTGAGAGGACCTCCAAAAACCAATTGTTATGTACTAAGCACTAACATGATCGTTCAGGCAAAAATCTAACAAATAGAATGAAGCATGCCCAGCTCCCCACACCTCCCTCTCATGCTTCATCCGATGCTTATTATGTACATCTATATAAGCAGGTATATATCTGAGACTTATCTGTCAGTATCTGTTAGTAGATTAAGTAGGTTACGTTTGCCATGACGCTTCTTGTTTTTGAAATTCTCCGTGGTTTTATAAGGAACTGAATCCAAAAATAAAAATATTAATTGAGATAGGTATTATAATGAGCCACATTTTATCAGTGTACAACGCTTATAATCATAAACGATCTACTTGGAAATTTTTCATGTAAGAAAAAAAAGTTTATTTCAGTGAACGTAAAGAGTTACAGCACAAAGCTGAGCATATTTTTGTGAAACTCAAATTAATAGCAACTTATGCCTAATTATCAAAGAAAAGGATACTTATTTCACCCTAGTAGTTAATCCCAATGCTTTATTTTCGATTTCCCTCAGATTACTTTTGTTGAGATATCATTGATTGTACCAAGCTAGACCATCTCCATCCCACCTGCAACACTGCACTGTCAGGAAAATTCAGGACCTTATAAGTTTTTCGCCATTTCTTCCTAGAACCTGGTAAACATGGATGTCGGTTGAAGTACGGTAAAAGGCATCCTGACACTAGCCACCCCCGAATTGCTTCGCCCCCTTTCAACCCATTCACTACCTTCTTTTCAATTTTAAAATTTGAAGTTTTTTAATATATGTCTCTCTCTAACAGGTCCTAAGGAATACTTGTAGAGGTGGCCGAAGACATCAAACAGGGGAGGGGGATATTAAGAGGGTGGGTCAAATTCGTCCCACTGGTATTTCGAGAGGGGACGTATATGTCCCAGCGGTACCAGGCACAACTACAAAAGCCATGTTTTCCAATACCATTGGGATATAATTGTCCCAGTGGCAAGTTCCAATGGGATATATTTGTCCCGTTACATAAAAATAGTGACCAATAAGGTATCATTTACTTACCGGCGGCAGTTATTTGATGTAACACACTTCAGAAACAATACGCAACACAAACAGACGCGTTGTGAGGTTATAAACAAACTGAAAATCACGCAACGGGAACCTGCAAATCACGCAACGGGAACCTGCAAATCATAAAACTCAACAGCTTGTCTACAGTTGCGATCTAGTGACAACGTTGTGAACTAGAAAGGCTAAAATACCAGTGGGACAGCGACCCGATGTATTTAGGGATTTTTTCAATACCTCAAATCCCATTGGGATGTATTGAAACGTAACCGGGACATATAAGTCCCATTGGTAGTGAAAGGGTTAAGGTTTCTCTGATAGTTCCTCTCCCAGAGCATTTACAAAAGACACCATTTGTGAGGGCAACACTGCAATGACAGAAGTAATCAATGGGGTGAAGGAGGCTTGATGTAGTTCACAATTTACTCGTAGCTCCCGACAGAATTATGACCAGGGTCGCAGAGGCGTATGAGGGAGGTTCAGTGCTATCGACACGGATATCCAATAATGCTCCCACCCATGCTTCCCAAGCTCCTCCTCTCAAGCCGGTCTCTGAAGGTTTCCAGGCCTTCCAGGGATGATAGATTCCTTTCAACAGTTACCCCATGCTGTCCCCCCAAGAACATCCCTAACCTCATTGTGGCAGTGAAAATACATGGGTTCCTCAACCATCACAGGATTGGTGGTATGTCCTCTCAAGAGCTAGAGCATCTCTGAATTCTCTTGATGATAAGTCATAATTATGTTCCTTCAGAGGAAGCACTTATAACCATCCCAAGGCTTTAACTGTATTTGTTTCAAGATTGTCCATTTGATGCTTCTCCCTCTGCCTTACCTTTGTGAATTTTTCCAAGATTGAGCTGAGAAGTGTATCCTCTTTTAACTGCTTCTCGTTTTGCTTTCCTCAACCTGGATAAATTAGCATCAAAGACAAAGACCAATACCTACAATAAAATTAAAACACAATTTAGTTATTGATTCAAAAAGTATCAAATACCTAACCTTTATAGCAAGAAATAATGAAATTACAATTCTTTACACAGGAACATTCGTAGGAAGAAGCATGTTTGCCCAGCAGTACCAAGGTTTCTCAGATGTGGAGGCGTCCTGCTGACTCCGAAAATCGTTCAGACAGCTTGCCACTGCTTGCCGGTATTTGCAGCACGTGGAAGCAGTCTTTATTCAACAGCTAAGGAAAAGAATGCATGGGAGACCATGTTCTTGGTTTATCCAGGATTTAATGATGTCCAATCAATGAAAGAATTAATGTTTTCAAGTCGGTACTATGTCCATAAGAAATGCTCACAACTCAACTGGGAGGCAGTAACAGGTCATAGGGGCAAAATCAGTATCAGGTACATTCTTCATAATTACGGGTTGATAACTCTGAAAGCATCAGTGGAAGGTAATGCAGAACTAAGTGATAGAGTTAGTTATGCACCAATTTACACGCAATATGATATTGAGCTGCTTTGGAGATCTACAGAATCAAAGGAGTACACTTGCTTGTTCTTTGGATTTGGTCCTTACTCGAGGACTGCATCAGCAAGCAAAGTGTCAGTTGGTGGATCAGCAGATTGTATGAGGTACGGGTGGCGAACAATTACTAACTACTATGACTGTTATGATTTCACATATCCTAAAGAGGTGAGGGGTCGTTTCCCTTTCGACTATAGAGAAAATGCTACTTGGAGCTGCGGATTTTCCCAGAATGATGAAACTAACACATTTCTGACCCAGGGAGGTGATAGCGGAGGGCCGGTCGTTTGCAACGGTGAGTACTATGGGGTCATAGGAGAACCAAGCGACATAACGGCTAGTCCAGCAGTAGCACTTGTATCGCCTATAGCTTTTACGGTATTTGAGAATACCAACACTTTCAGGGGAAAGTTCATAAAATTCATTCAAAAAGTCGACCAAGACGACTACCCACCTGAGCCTATCCGTCCTACACTAAGATATTTCTCAAAAACATCAGGAACCAAGCTTCTGGTGAATACTTCCAATTGTAAATTGGCAGTTTTTATTTTGATGCTTTGGACTTCACAATAAAATTTCATGAAGATGCAAAACCTGTACTTATATTACTATTGTACCTATGCTTAATATGTACACTGTACCTTTATAGAAAAACCTTAATTTAAACAAGATACAATATATAATCTTCAAGCACAATCCAAAGACATTTGTACACATTTGACTTGTCTTGCAAGTAAACAATTTAGGTTTATTATTTTAAATAATTAACCCTTGTAATCGACCAATACAGAACGAATGCCAGAATGGAACAGGATTTCCATTGCCAGTAAACGCTATATCGATTTTTATTTTCATTATATTTATAGACAAGTGGTATACATCTCTGAGGTCATTTCCCAACGTGAATAGTTATTGGAAGTGGTATGGTATGGTAGGTATCTAATCATTATAAATTACCATCACAGATTTCAAGTAACATGTCTCCAAGAAATACATTTAGTTTGTAGTGTCTCCTTAGAGAACTGATAAGACACCGGTGTTGATAATCAAAAATAGAACAATTTCGCTATTTCAAACAAGCCCGATGGATCACCATTATCGCTTGGTGGTTCTAACCTTAGTTTTGTTAGGGTCAGTTCATGGAAGACGAACAAAAAGAATTATTCTTGGAAGAATCTTGTTGGACAGGCAGCTCTACACCGCATCAGATTACTACGTGTGGATAAGAGATTTACACCACTGTGGATATGTTTATGGACACTCATTCTACAACACAAGGTGAAATCACCTTAGAAAAGAGCTAGTTTCTTAATCTGTGAAACAATATTCCTTTTCAGATTGAATAAGTATGTACTATTTGGGGAGGGAGGATCTGAATGTCTATAAAAATTACTTTGGAACTTCAGTGTCAAATAGATGCTAATACGAGACCTCTTCGATTAAACCCAAAACTCTCGGAAAAGCAGAGTAACTTTCCGTGCTAGGGGGCCAGAATTCCCTTTCTGAGAGTTTTAATGAATATATATCAATCTTTGGGAGTAGTTCAGAAAATTGGAATTGAAACTATTGAACTTTCTCAGTAAAAGGTTGTACTTTAGAACTTCTCGGGACACAGACGAGATAGACATGACATAGACTTTTAGCACCCTCAGCACAGATGAACAATGAGCCAGTGGCCGTTTCCCCTCCATCATGGCTGATACCCCTTTGCAACCAGCAGAGTTAACAAAGAACTATGGATAGGTATAGGTTGTGCACTGTAACTTTGCCAATTTCTTTGAGAAAGGAGCTGTAGTAGGACCCCCCCCACCCCACAACAGTAAATAGCCCGTGCACAACGCCTTCCTTAGGTAACCGGAAAGAGGGGGTGTGAAAATCTTAATCGACCTGCACAAACTTTTGCCGAAAGATCTGCAGAAACTGGCAAAGTTACAGCTTTCGCCCTATACCTTTAGCAGAATTTGAAGGAGGAATCTTTGGGAGAAGGTATCTTTTTGAAACATTCGGATATTGAGGCCAATTATCCCATTCAGTGCGAATCAAACGGCAGATATCACAGCAGGCGGATAAGGTTTTGACTCCAAGATGGTTTGCTCCTTTAACATGGATATGTGTTTATCAATCAAAAAATGTGGATATCTGTTTATCAATCAAACAAAACGGTCTCGGACGCATACTATAGGATATTCAATTAACTTACGATCCTAAAAAAACATGGAAACAGAGGCTTGAACACTCAGGATTGGGTATTAAGGAACGATAACAAACAAAGGAAACATGACACAGCCTGTTTCATCCGCCTGGGGAACACTATTTCTGTCATGCTGCAGCCGATGCTTCATTCACACTGAACGTGATAATCAAATTTCTTTGTCAGCAGAAACTCCCTAGAGTCAAATGCCAGCCGGCCTGTGTACCCCGATGTCAAAACTGTGGGGTTGGCAGTTGCTTGGTGGAAAGAGTCTCAGTCGAGCAGTCTTGGAGAGTTGTAACTCATTTAGTGAGGAAGTGAATATGCTGCATCAAGGAATGTGATGCTGACAGTTGGGCTTGAGAATTGCAGATTAAAAGACCTATACTGCCTCCACTTTGTATTTTTGGTGCTATTTCTGTGCATATCTGGTACTTATTGAAAAAAAAAAAAAAAAAAAAAATACTGCAAATGTTTATTGTATAGCCCTTCTGCACAGATAACTGGTTCAGGCATCACATGTGCCAAAACCAAATAGGTTCGATCTATGCGTTTAGCATGAGATGAAGTTTAGCAAACTACCTAGTACATGTGGTACTAGGTCCTATACTGTATTAGTACGAGTATTCCAATTTACAGTCATGGCTGACGATCAATTTTCATTTCTAAATTAAGCCCTTGTGGAGTGTGAACTGGTGATGGTCTAAAACGTTATTTTTCGCTAGCCATTACGAGACTATAACTGGTTCTAAGAACAGGTTATTTTGATAACCAGTTACCTGATTGCGAGTTGGGGTTATAGAATGGGGAAGCGCATAATAGGTAGTTAACAATCCTTTAGGCATGGGTATCGAGTTGAATTATCTACCTATAGGTTTTCTCTATGTTAGGAAGGTAGGTACTCCATCGATTATAGCATTACTTTTCATAGGATGAGATGATTTCAAAGATTATAAACATCGTAGAGGCAAGGATTTGGAAATGAAAAATTATATTGCACATTTCAAAAATTGTATTTCGAATTTGTCGAGAGTGCTCCCTATGTCTTCCTCCTTTCGAAAGTATTTGGTTTGCTTGATAGCTATTTGAATCTCTTTGTTACCAATAAGTGGGATAAAAGAGTGAATGAATAGTACAAATCAGATTTTTTCTAAATGGTTTGAGTTGAACTATTAGAATGCCGTGGTTATGTACTGGAGAAATATCAATGTCCTATATAAGTCATATAGGGACCAAATCGCAATGTGTGTTGTTATTCAACTGCCAGCACCTACAGCACGGAATCCAATGGAGTACGCAGGTGAAGATGCTGACAGTCGGATAACAGGAAAGGTTTTTTTGTCTCTCTGGAAGAAGAAAGCCCATGACAGACTGTTCTTTGCGCATTTCAACAGAATACAGAACTGAATTGTAACTTTACACTAAAGATGAGGTAACTGAGGACGACTAACAGTAACTGGTAACCAAACAGGATCAAGGTCGCACAAATGGAATTACGCATTATGGAGTTAATCGCTGTTGTTATCTTCAGGTACATGCTACAAAGTTAGTTGCTACATCGAGGAAGGGAAAACACCAGATAAGTGGTTATTGAGCCAAATTTCGTGAATTTCAGAGAAAAGCTGCATACAGAGGAAAAGCTGGACGTATTCCCTGATATAGCATTTCCACTTCCTCACCTTCCACATCAAAACTTCTGGTGAGCAGATGATGAGTCCAAAGATACATACCATCAATGCCCAACCCCAAACTGCTGGTTACAACATAGGTACTTCACAAATGGAACTTTTTATGGTTCGAATGATATAAAATATATTCTTTAAACTTCTGCAGAAAATAACATTCCGGTTGTTTATATAGGAACACTCATCCGTGTCCTCCAGAACCAAAGTTTCTCAAATGCGGAGGAGTCCTGTTGACTCCAACCATAGTTCAGACTGCTTGCCACTGCTTGTCGGTATTCGAGACACGTGAAAACGACTTATTTTCAAATGCCAAGGAGGAGAAAACTTGGGAGCAGATGTACCTGGTTTATCCAGGGTTCAGTGACGTCACGACAATGACAGTGGGTATGATTTCAAGTAGGTACTACGTCCATAGCAAATGCTCGCAACTCAACTGGGAGAGTGTAACAGGTCAGCGAGGGAAGATTAGTATCAGGTTCATCCTCCACAATTATGGATTGATAACTCTGAGGTCCTCAGTGGAAGATGATGCACGAATAAGTAATAGATTCAATTATGCGCCAATTTATACACAATATGATATTGAGCTGCTTTGGAGAAACACAGAATCAAAGGAGTACACCTGCTTGTTTTTTGGATTCGGACCTTATAGTAGGATTGCCTCAGCGGGAAAGACAGTTTTAATAGATAATCCTGCCACATATATGAGGTTTGGATGGCGCACGATTATGAACTACTATGAGTGTCACGATTTCACATATCCTTACTATATAAGGGGAAGTTTTCCTTTTGACTACAGAGAAAATGCTACTTGGAGCTGCGCATTTACCCAGAGTCGTGAAACCGACACATTTCTGGCCCAGGGAGGGGATAGCGGAGGTCCAGTCGTTTGCAATGGTGAGTACTATGGGGTCATAGGAGAACCAAGCGACATATCAGCCAATCCAGCAATATCAGTAGTATCCCCAATAGCTTTCACAGTTTTTGAGAATACCAAAACTTTCAGAGGGAAGTTCATGAAATTCATTGAAAAAGTCAACCAAGACGACTACCCACCTGAACCTATCCGCCCAACACTGAAATAATTCTGAAAAACATCAGGGACTACACCCCTGAAGAATACTAACAATTATGAATTCATTCATTTTTTATATTGTTGCTTTGGAGTTCACAATAAAATATCATTGAGACTTACACTAAATGCATAAACCATAGCTTATTTGGATAGTACCATAAATTGAAGAAGTGACAGGGTTAATCTCTTTAGTGGTAAAATATTATCTGGCACAGTCCGAAGATGATTTTATGCGTAATGATAATGAACTGTACTGCAAATAAACCATCCAATTGGTCTGTCAGCGCGATTAAATTAAGAAGCTTGAAAATAACAGGGTTATAGAACCAGATTTGTTCATAACACAGTGTGTAACCCAATTGTATCCCTGAGAATTTCGGGAAAATAACTGAATATGTACACCCAGTTGAAGCAGCGTTGGATGCAAGAGATCTTCACACCAAGTTCAAGCACTTATTGCATGTTCTCTAAGCTGCAAGAGGATATTTTGATAACTTGGACAGAAGGGCAATTAGAGGCTCTGGAAGTGTTTGAAAGTTGTCTTGTGTACAACTGTACATGGACTGGCCAGCGTAGATGGTTCCAAACCGAGGGCTCTGATAGCATTCATCTATTTCTCCTTATCGATCCTCAGTTAAGGTGGCCTTCAATTTCATTCAAATGTGCTAAAAAATCTATAAAACTCCAAAAAAATCCAAAAATCTATTTTATAATCGCAGAATATTATTTAGAACGGGTTTCTGGCCATAAAATCGGTAGTTAACAATATCTTCTCCCACAAAATCCTTCATTTACAAAACAATGTAACATAATATAGTACGATAATTTGCTCATACGATCATGCTGCATGAACGGAACTGGTTAGCACTTTCTTGGTTATATTTCCAATATTATTAGATATAGATAGATGGCTCGTCGAAATGTCGTGTCTTGCCTTACTATCAGTGGCTTAACTTGACAGGATTTCATTACCTATATCTGACAATTCTTGTTTTTCTTTTACTATATCATCCTGTAGGTAAGTCTACTAATTCTCTCGTGTATATATTTCTGAAACTTCAAGATTAATCTTATGACTTTAAACCTTTAAACTAAGTTGCCCTTCAGGCTTTAAATTTAGATGCCCTTCTGGCTTTAGTTGTAACTTACTTTGTTCTTATATTACTTACCTATCGCCTATTCTGTCAAACTTGACATGCGAGGTGGGACATACCAGTCCTATATGTCAATAAATTACTACATTACATTACTGGACTGTCAAAGACCTCGGTGATGATGTGCTTCGAATATGAGAAAGGATTAGGGGATCTCGATGATCTAGCAGTGAAAACAGCATATATTAGAGCGGACATAAGGAAACCCGTGATGCTTTACAAACATGCTGAAGACAATAAATAGTATGGGAACGAAATTTTTAAGAATCCCACAAACCAGAGCTGGTCTAAAATGTGTGCTAAACCAAATAATTGTGATAAGAAACGTTTTCTATGATAAGAAATCTGTCTGTCTTCTCTGCTTCTTGACTGTAGAAAATGACATACCAACACATAAAAAGATACGTATGGCCACACTACCTGAAGTGTCGAGCTAGGATAAAGAAACTACAACAACAAAGAATCTGTTTACTCTTCTGTTGTGTTTTCGTTTCCTGTTTAGTTTCCTTAGGTAGTGATTTTTAAATGATCAATTTTAATTCTGAAACAAAAGTGTTATAAAAGACATTGATTCTGAATTTTGAATTGCAGCTTTCCTGTCTTGAATGCGAGATAATCTGTTGTGCAAGTCAAATCAAAACTACGGGATCTGAAAATAACATATTGAAAGCACATCATCAATCTTCTGACAAAATGATGTCGAATAGTTCCTTGATAAATCCAGGACCAGCCGCTTTTTACAAAATGAATACGAAAGAAAAAGAGAAATACATCGAAGAGTTCGATTTCCCCTTCTGTGACGAGGCATCTAAGTACGAGAAAATTACAAAAATTGGCCAAGGCACATTTGGGTGAGTAATGACATTGGATACTTTTACATTATAAATACTTTATTTTCAGAAAGACAGGATATACAGAGAGATGGTTTCCATAAGCGGTATTGCTTACTGAAAATCCCACTAGGCAAAGCCTGAGTGTGGGTATTTCTAAGGAATAGAAACCATGGAAATACATTATTTTCTTCTTCTTACAACAGAAAGGAGAATAAACTAATCAAAACATCAATAAAATATTAAATCAGCTTAAACGTAAAATTTCAAAACATGAATAAATCTTAGAAATTTAACAGAATTTGGCATAGAACGATATTTAAAATCAAAGAAATCTTAAAACTTGAACAAATAGCTAGCGCGTTAAAAAATCAGTCTTCATTGAGTGCTAATACTCCAGTCTCCACAGGAATAGGAATAAGAATTGCTGGAGCCTTGACTCTAGCCTTCAGTAGCATTTTTGTTCATTAGGAAGTGAAAGCACTATTTTTTGATCAGTGGTATTGTTCCTACTTATTTTGATACATTTCATTGCTTATTGTATATTGTGTACATAAGTGCCTATTAAGATTTATCGCAAATCTGCCCTGACGGATGTCTTCCTTAGATTCCACGCTTCAATTTAAGTGTTCAAACGACAAAATCGGTTGATTTTTCATGATGTTCTGTGATCGGGAAACTGGATTTGCGATTCGATGGCTTTTCAAACTTCCGAAGCGAGGCGGGCGTCGAGGAAGTTCAGGGGTTTTTACGCTAGATGCCACTAACTTCGACCACTCTTCCCGCCTGCGATCTGAGATCGGGTCACTAGGGCTTTTGATGAAACAGTTGGCGTTTCTTTGATGAAACAATGTGCCATCAAAGTACCATCCCTTTGACAAAATGACATCCTTTTTTTTGACGGAACCTGTCCTTACTTTTTTATAATTTTTTTTTTCCTAATCGAGCGACCGTGCTGAAATATATATAGATATTTTCAAGGCATCTAGACTACCATTACAAGGTTTGAATGCGCAAGGCGCCGTGTTTAGGTAATGTACCGTAGACTACGTCTAATAAACATGTACGAGTTATTTACCTACGTAAAAGGAATATCTAATACAGAATTTGTTTCAACTGGATTTTCGGATTCTAAACATTTTGAAACCTAAAACAACGAATTTTGTGAGGTGTTTTAAACAATTCGAGTTAGCAGTCGTACTTGAACACAACTCGATGTGTGTGTAATTGCCCCGTAATAGAGAATTTCTCAATGTTCCACAGATCGTCAGATTCACATTCTTGCGCATTTTTACTATATTTTGTTCGCCGTTTTTGGGAAATATTTTCCGGGATTCATATTTATTACATCCTGCAATCGGCATACCTAATTCGAGTTGCTGGACGGATTTTTGTTTTCTTGTTGGCTTCTATGTAATGAATATTTCGTTAGTCCGAGTTGTCATTAATTAGTACGAGTTGAGGTAATCCGATGACCCAGCCCTCTGCAGGTATCCACGCGGTCAATCGCGGATTGTTGACCGTATTTATTGAGACCAAATCGTTTTTGACAATTCATAGGTAGGTACAGGTACTTACTAATTATTTGTGTGCCCGTATTCTGAACAATGGGGATCTGAATACTGTGTGATTTGTGCTCGAGCTGAAAACGCGGGTAAACAGGCAAAGGAGCATGTGTGCTATAAAAACTGGGACCAGTCGTCGTCAACAATGGAGTCCGCGATAATCACAGAAGGATTCGCTAGAAGTGAGGAAATGTATGGACTGAGGTATGTACGAGTAATCGGCGACGGTGACAGCAATGTATACAGTTCGATCGTTGCTGCCCACCCTTACTTATATAACAAAGTAGAAAAAGTTGAGTGCAGAAATCACCTTTTGCGAAATTTTGTGACAAAGATGAAGACAGTGGCAGAAATTAAAGGGGTTCCGGGTTTTTTCCGAAATTCACTGAAAAAAAAAACATAATGAGGATGCGAAAAGGTATCGCCTCGGCCGCAAAATACAGGAGTACCCACGACAAGAATGTCGTGAATTTGAAAATGGATATATTAAACACCCCTAACCACGTTTTCGGGGATCACTCAAACTGTGCCGATTATTTTTGCAAAAAAACAGAAAGACAAAGGCTCAGAGCTAATTGAATCTATTCGCCAGAACGTTATATGGCATCAGATTATGAAAGTGGTAAATACGT